>BRDA01051568.1:0-10605 GCA_036984385.1 Crenuchus spilurus
TGTCTGTTATTGCAAACCCTGTAAAGCTGCTTTGTGACATCAGTTGTAAAAAGCGCTTTATAAATAAAATTTGATTGATTGATTGATTGATAGAGTGATCAATAAACAAAAAGCAGCTTATGAGCTTGTGTTAAATTTCTACTGCTGGTTTATTTAGCTGCTGAAAATATTTTAGACAGGCATCAGTCAGATGTCAGTTCATGCTACAATCATAGCATTGGCATTTGTCACTGGTGCTGTATGAAGAATTTCATACCTAAATGCCATAGATGCCAAACTTTAGGCTATGAAAAGAAATTTCAGGGTTTTCAGCAAATGGCCTATTTTCAACACAACCCCATACAACCCCACACAACACACACATATACAGGGTGGATTGCTTCTTTACACAACAATCAAATAACATTAATACTAAATATACCTCCGATTGTCTGAAAAAGACTGATGATACAACATGTGCTAAAAATGTCCAGCATGCAGCTTTTCTCCTGATCAGGTGGTGATAAGGTGCTTTTTTGGTAGTTTTCTTTTTCTGCTGCATCTTCTATATAAATTTTTTTAGACAGTACATTCACACCATGAGCACCTCACCTGTACTGTGCACAGATAGAATATGCATGGATCACTGCACAGCTCACTGAGTGAAACGTTTCATTTTTAACATCGTCCATAGTTTTATTGGCTTTCATTCATTTGAGGAAGGCCTACAATAAGTGGAGCTTATGTGTTCCATATTGAGCTAATTCACCTTATCAATTATGGTTTTTGTGGTCAAATGTAGCTTTGTCAATAACTATGATTGGTATGTGTGCATGTGTATCATATCAATTATTTAAAGTCATTGTAAAAATCTTTAGAATCTATACCATACCTTTATTCAGATAGCATACTGTCATCCCCCCTCTTTGAACTGGATGATTTAATCCTTGTCCATCATCACACATGACTGGATGCTTAGCACACACATTGACACAGCATTCAGTCAGTAAATAAAGTGCCTGCAGTCAATCAGTCTGGCAAAAGTATCTTATATTATGTTTGTATTAATTTACAACAACGCCTGAACATCAGGAGTCTTGGTAGGTATGAAATGCGGCAAAATTCCCACAATTTTGTAATTAAGAGGTTTTGAAAAGAATAACAGCTGGTGAATAATGCAAAACACGTTTTTATTTAATAAAATAATAATAAAAATGAATGGTGGTGTGAGAATACATTGTGACATGATTGTAAGGGGCTGCCTCCACAAGGTTAATCCCTTTTCCTCTTGTTTCTTTTATCCTCAGTTTCTGCAGATATTTTGCTAGGGCCGGCCCGTTTCCCTTGTACAGGACCACCCTGGCTGAGTGGTTATTAGTCACTGGAGCAAGCCCTTGTCTTCTTATTGTTTTTTTTTTCCAGTCACAACTGAATACTCTCTATTAGTTAAGGGGACGCTCACCCACTACAGGCTGTTTGCCTTGAGGAGTTTACCTAGGTCTTAAGGTCTTCGGCGATGTGTGGATGCAGAGCCATTATGTTACTTCTAGCTGAATTGCACAATCAGGCTTCACTGGTAAACAGCATTTCTCACAGGATGACCCTACCTCATTCTTTCTACTCTCTAAATCTACCTTTCCTATGTCTGGCCTCTCAACAGTCATGTGGGGACACAGACTTGACTCTCTCTTTGCTATTTTAAAAATGTATGGGGTGAGTGTATGTGTAAGTGGGTTTGCATGAACACTAGAGGCACGCCTACTTCAACTGGGCAAGCAAAGCCCATAATTTCTGGCATGGTGGACCTAAGTATGGTGGACCTATGGTGCACTGTTTCCCCCTCCAGAGGCATTCTGGGTCAGTTGTAAGGCCACCCTTGGTGGGGTTCCATCCAGTGCAGTTAGGATAGGTCCAGCAAATGTGGCATTGCACCTGGTGGAGGGTGGAGCTTCAATTACCTGGCACACTAAAGGTGTTTGTTTTTTTAGGCGGTGATTGCCTGGCTCAGTGTCTATGAGTCATGCATCTAGTCTCCCCTTGGTGGGTAGTGATAATTTAATAAATATTGTGTTTTAATTTTTCCCTTTTTATTCAGTTGCCACCTCCCCTCTCAGCACTTGAACTCCAAACTTTTGGCTTTTAGCTCTGGGTTTTCCAAGAAGTTTAACCCTCTATTTTGCAATCTGAATAGCTGCCGGTCCCATGACAATGATACATTGTGATGAAATAATGTTACCATGTGAATTGTAGAGGTGGACAACATTTACAGGCATTATGTTCATTATACTATCTACTGCAAGTAAGGGATAACAGTCACCAAATGGTCCTGTTGTATGAAATTAATTAAAGAACTCTTGTCTGTAACTTCACAACATGAAACACCTCAAGGGCCATTATTCCACTTATACCCTGGTTGCCACATAATTCGTCTTTTGTGTGTTTCTATGTCTAAAATAAAACATGAGCAGTGATCCAAAAAACAGTAAAAATTAGAACAGTCTGTTTGTGGAAGCCTACTACTTCCTTCTGTCATAGACAGTGATAACATCAGGTAGATTTATTTTGTTTGGTTGTTTAGTTAACATTCCACATTTCCAGAGCATTAATATGGAATGATGATTACACTTTTTTTACCAGATGTATTTCATAGCTGTCCCATTATACAGAATTAATTGACACTTGCCAGCAAATCAGAATATTCCTGGTCAATAGAGGTTGTAATTGATTGGACCCATGGTAGAACATAATAATTTACATTGTCATATACCAGACTCTTTAGCCTCCATTGTAGCATTAATCTTCATCCATCCTGGAAAATAGATTATTTTGTTAGTTTGAAAAGTCATTGTTTTTCAGTGTGCTTTAGAAATAAAAAAATAATGTTTTTATGTGGTTATTTAAAATATAGTGAAGCTTCAATGGTAGCAAATGTAACAAAAACAAAGAATATATAATAAAAAAATATTGTTGAAATATTTAATTGTATCATAAATTGAATGCAAGCATGAGTAGAGAGTATTGTTACACCAGTAATGTTACAGCATTGTTTTCATTTTATTTTACAGATATTTCCCTTTTATATACACTGAACTTTGTGCATTTATGGGGGATTAAAAGTTGAGCTCAATTCATTTCACTGCAAAGGACACTTTATTAAGTATGCACTGAGAATGATATTGTCTGCTACTGTTATCAGCATATGTTGATGATAATAAAACATACATAAATAGTCATATTTTTGTATGATTTCTTTTGCATGTATTGTTTGCATTTATTGTACTTACTGACTGTTATGCTGATCATATTGTTGACTGAATAATAAAGGAATTATTTTTTATTTCTTATTTGACACCTTGTTGGTGTGAAAAAGTTAAATATGACTTGACTTTAATTTTGAAACACCTCAAAGGATTGTGACAAAGCAGCAATATTTTCCTCTTCAAATTGATGTTAGAGATGAAACAACCCAAACAAGATCTTCTATATGAATAAAACAGCACAGACATGGCAGTGGGAAAGCAGTGCCTTTTGTTTGTGCCACAAACCGCAGCTGGTTGCATCTCCCTTGTCTGAGACAGAGTTGTGTGGTAAGTAATTTACGGGTTAGAATTTTTCTTTTGAACTAAAATGCACTCTGCACCATATTTTCCTGATTTGTCAAGACAGTGGAATGGACAATTATTGTTAAAAGAGTGTGCACATCAAAGAAAGCGCAGTTGTATGCTCAGAGCTCTTTATGTTGACATTTGCAGACTGAGTGCATTTTTTTCACACACTCTCAACTCAACACACAACACAAATCAAGCTGAATGTTTTTGATCGGGAAAAGTTTGGAAAGTGAGATATGCTGGCTTACTGCCAGTAAATAACATCAAAAAGGGTTTTATAATTGAGCACATAGTCTATTTTTTGTCATTTAAAGCAGTACTGCAGCTGCATTTGCACAGAGTAGACTGCCATGAACAGTTTGGATGTGGTTGCCAGTATGTGAACTTAAAATACATGACCAATAGGATTATGGAAGCACACAGAAAGCATTATCTGTGGCAACTGACTGAATGAAATAAAAAAATTGGAGTAAAGCTTTAAATTATGAACAGATAAAGGGCTCAGAGAGGCTCAGTGCACTGACACTATGGCCCAAGGTTTGCAAGTTTAAATCCCGGGATATGCTGCTTTGCCATCAGTAGCCAGAGACCTGAGAGAGTAAAATTGGCTGGGTAGATGGTGCTCAATGATGCATCAGCCACAGTTCGAAAAGAGGAAGTGACTGAATTCACATGCCTCAGAGGAGCATGTGCCAGCCCTCCCCATCCAGTGTCAAGAGCATTGCTAGTAACTGGGGGAGTCTTAAAGAATGGGTGGGTTAATTGGCCATCCAAAATTGGGTGAAAATGAAAAAGGAGTACAATATAACCAGATACATTCACCACTCCCAGTTACTATGCTTAGCACTGTTGGCCTATTAACATGTTTTAACCTCCATACACACTGTTCTCAACAGATGCCTCTTGTAAAGCAGCCGTGTCCACTGATGACCCTCTCCACATGGCTAGCCATGCATTCCTGCCAGTTTTCAAAAGTTTGTACAAAGACAGAGCCTCATCCACCTCGAAACAACGCTAATAATAATGCTCCTGGAGTCCAGCATATGGTGTGCTGTCCTGCAGCACACAAGCATGTCTGACCCTGTCACAATGATGCAGAACACTCTTTTTACATGCCATGACCTTGTTCATGACTCAGGTGGGAGGTAAATGCAGACAATATGAAGCAGCTATATACACTGGAGCGGGATAAGGTGCACCTCAACACTATTGACCTGTATTTGGAAACTACTTAATGAAGCTTGAGGAGGTTTATGGACTAACATCGCCCTCTACTGGTAGGAAACTTATTTTATTGTATTTATTTTCTGTGCTGGTCTGTCATAACCCACATGACCTTTCTTTAGCCTATTTTATTATTTTTTCCAGCATTTTCAATGCATATAAGGTAACAATAAAACACAGGCGGAAAAAAATCTAATATGTAGATATACTCCAATAAATAGCTTATTTCATCAGACAGATGCACAGTGTAACACACACAAACAATCAAGAAAGCTAATTAACTTAAGAAAAAAAACTATAAAGCTATTTACCCAAAGGGGAATCGCGTCAGACTTTGGATTCAGCGATGAGTTCAACTCAGAAGGCAAAGAGAGAGAAAGAGAGAGAGGGGAAACACAGTCCGGGACGTATAAGTACAAAAATAGCGTGTAAAAAGGTCTTTGTGGGGCGCGCATGCGCACTCCGCAGTCCTTCTGAGCGCGAGCGCGGCCCAGTCGCTCTGTTCATTTAGTTCTGCGACGGGTTTTAGCGAAACTTTCCGCTTCTCTTCTACTTCCCGTAAAACATGTCGAGCAGCAGTTCCTCCATGTTGACTGAGCCAATGACGGGCGTGAAGAAGAGCCCCGCCACCACGTTAGCGTTGATGGAGCGCAGCATGGAGAGCGCGATGAAGAGCTTAGCAAACCTCGCCGTGTCTCCTCCGTGGATCATCTTCACATACTCGTTTAGCGCCTGATGCGCCTCGCTCTGCAGCCCCTGAATGTAGCGGTGACACTGCAGTCCCGTCACGTCTGCGACACACACACACACACACACACACACACACACACACAGAGAAACGTTAAGACGATGTCGGACTGCTGATACACTATAAACTAATGATAACTTATTTTCACTAAGAACACTGTCAGTGCTGATTAAACTTCTCATAACACTGTTTACTTCACTCACTAAACAACAACAACGTTACACCTACTTAACACTACTACTACACTTACTAACCTAATAAAAAGAAGAGGAAGAATTATGGTGGTAGTGGTAATACAATTGTTATTATCATGATTACTGTTATTCATGATAATGACATTAATGTTATTTAAAAAGCAAATGACTGACAAAACAGCAATAATAACCTTATTATTATTATTATTATTATTAGTGGGGGTGGTAGTTTTGGTAGTATTACTGTTATGATTGATCATGATTACTGTTAATAATTAAGCAAACATTGTTTTTTGTTGTTTGATAATCATTTGTTTATTTTAATAACATTAACGTCATTATTATTATTATTATTATTATTATTATTATTATTATTATTATTATTATTGTAGTTGTTGCTGTTGTTGTTGTTGTTGTTGTTAGTGGTGATATTATCATGATTACTGTTATTACTGACAATAGTCATATAAAAGAACAAAAGTTACATAAAGTTATGAGAAAATAACCACATCAAAACCACACAACAATAATAATAATAATAATAATAATAATAATAATAATAATAATAATAATAATAATGTGCTGAGTAAGACGTTTAGCTCACCCGGGTTAAACAGGATGGCACCCTTTAAGTACGCGTACTCCTTGGTGCTGATGTCCAGTGTCCAGCACTTACTGAGGAACATTTTAATGGCCTGAACGTCCGCGAGCGCCACGCCGCCGTGTCCGCGCGCTCGCGCGCCGTCCTGCTCGCCCTGCTGGCCGCTGGTGAGGATGCGCTGCAGCATGCTGGGCTCCACTGTCTCCGCCGTCTCGAAGTCGATCCTGTCCTGCGCCATACCGAGCACGAGCAGCGGAGCCCAGCCGCTGCGCACCAGCGCGTGCTGATCGTCCACGGGCAGTTCGCGGAAGCACGGCACGTTCTTCACGAACTTGAGCGTCTTGACGAGCACGGCGGACGCGGCTTTGCACGTGGTGTGCGGCGAGCGCAGAGCCACCTGCTTCTTAGCGCCGCACGCACACGCGTGCATGGAGGCGGCCAGGCGCGGGCTGCGAGCGGCATGCGGCGCGTTGTGGCCCTGGTCGCTCTTCAGGATGCTGTAGAGGATGCTGCCGCTGCTGTGCGGCCTCTCTCCGGCGCAGTGGCAGCCGTCGGAGTGAGCCATGCTGGCCGCGCCGCGCGCGCTCTCGGAGTTTCACTGCTGGTCAGACGCTGCTCACTCCCCCTGGTCACTTCCATGCACGGCGGCGGGTTGGGTTCCTTCCACCCAAACAGCAAGTAGTTAAGAGTTTTTAAAACAGAGCTGGACACCTCCCACTTCTGCTCTGACGCACGCATAGGGGGAGCCAGACCACCTCATGCATTTTTTTGTTTACAGACTGCACAAACGTGCATAAATATACACAGTCTGTCAGAATATTATGACCACCTCCTTGTTTGTTAATTTTATCAGCTCTACTGACCATATAGGTGCTCTTTGTAGTTCTACAGTAGAACTTTTACCCTGTTCTTAAGTGCTCAGGACCACGGCAGAGCAGGTATTATTTGGATGCTCTATCATTCTCAGCACTGCAGTGACACTAATGTGGTGGTGGTGTATTGTATTTTGTCAAGCTGTCACCTGAACCTGCACGACTGCGTCACATTTGCGATTTCAGTAGAAAATGATGATAGCTGGTCATCAAGAATCACACCAAGGCTTCTTGCTTCTGGAGCAGGTACGATGATGGAGTTCTCAAACAGGACAGGAAGTTCAAGATGCAGACCAGTTGTTCCAGGAATGGATAGAAGGTCAGTCTTGCTAGGGTTGAGCTTCAGGTGGTGGGTTGTCATCCATGTAGAGATGTCTGCCAAACATGATGGAATGCAGCTGGATATCTGAGTGTCAGAAGGAGGGAAGGAAAGTTGAGTGTCATCAGCATAACAGTGGTATGAGATTCCATGAGAAGAAATTACTTCACCAAAAGAATGAGTGTAAAGTGAGAAAAGTAGAGGACCCAGTACTGAGCCTTGTGGGACACCAGTGGAGAGCCTGCATGGAGCGGATTTGGAGCCAGTCCATGTCATCTGGTAGGACTGACACTCTAAATCTGATCTGAACCACTTCCATGCAGACTCAGTGATCCCAAAGTTAGATTAAGATCAAGAGATTAAGATTCACCTATTTGCCAATGTGATTTTTCACACAACGGAATCTGACCTCTGCATTAACCCATTTTTGCAGTGAAACACACACACGCACACACACACACACACACACACACACACACACACACACACTAGTGAACACACTAGGCTGTGAGAATTTGTGCCTGAAGCGGTGGGCAACCCTTATCCACCAGCGCCCGGGGAGCAGTTAGGGTGTTAGGTGCTTTGCTCAAGAATACTTCAGTCATGTCCTGTCTGGGAATCAAACCATCAACCTTCCAGTCACAAGACCAGAACCTTACCAGTAGGCCATGGCTGCCCCCTATTAGGTCATGTCTGACCCCTGAGAGCACTGACAGGAGGATCTCGTGGTTGACCATGTCAAAGGCTGCAGAGAGGTCCAGAAGGATGAGAACCAACAACAGTCTGGTAAATCTAGCTGTCTTGAGCTTTTCGGTCACAGCTATCAGGGCTGTTTCAGTGGAGTGTGCAGGTTTGAAGGCAGACTGGTAGGGGTCCTGGAGTTATTTCTGGGAGAGAAAGACAGATAGCTGGTTATAGACAGCACGTTCAAGAATTTTTGAGAGAAATGATGAGTGATACCGGTCTGTAGGTTCTGACATCAGAGCTATTCAGTGTAGGCTTCTTCAGTATGGGAACCACCATAGCAGTCTTGAATGCCGATGGAACATGACCTGATGACAGAGAGCCATTTATGATGGAAGAGATGAAAGGAAGTAGGTCTGGAGATATATTGAACAATGAGTGTAGATACAAAGAGGTGGTCGTAATATTCTGACATGACTGTACATGTATAATTCACTTTACTATGTCATACTTACAGATGGAAATAGAAATATGCTTAGATTTTCAGACAAATACAGCTTGTAATAATGTACAACATATGGTACCTAAGCTCACTATTATAAATATTGGCAACAAGTTTGTAAAATCACAATCACATCATATCGTTTTATTAGAGTGAATGCAAATAAACATACATATATAATTAATAATACAATTATTAATAACAATAGTTATTTTTTATTTTGTTACAGTTACAAGAAAAAGTAAATAAACCCTTTGGAATGACCTGGATTTCTGCAATGATTACTTATAGCATGTCATAACACTGAGCATGTTTGAGTAAACATACCCACAGTGATAGCAAGAAAATGTGAGTCTATTTGTTAATGACTTCTTCAAAAGTTTGAGAAGGTGACTCAGTTAAGGAAATGAGATTGGAAATGTGGGCTTTACAGGTGCTTGCCTACATAATAAATGCACACAAAAAGTCTGGTTACTAATAAATCAATTTAATTTAAGAAAGAGTGTTTAGAATAAACCATGCCTCGACCTTTCACAAGAAGCCAGAATACCAGAGTTGGGAGTACGTCCCTAATGTGCAAGTTACAAGCAAGTCTCAAGTCAACGCCTTCAACTCTCAAGCATGTCCCAAGTCACTGTGGTAAGAACCAAGCAAGTCGAGTCGAGTCCCTGCTATAACTCAAGCAAGTCACAAGTCAAGTCATGTAAATGTGGTCTGATCTACCCCAGTTTCCACATTTAAATCAATATAGATGGTTGTATATAAATTGAGTTTTATTTCAACATAAACTAAACCTATTAAACATCAAATATACATCAAACATACAATACATAACTTACTTAATGGCTTACTTCCTCCATCAAGAGGGTCACGCCATTTCTCCATAACCTATTAATGCATCTCTTGAAGGTGCTCCTTAATGAACATTTCTGAGCACAACAAATTACTGCATCATGAACTGAATAGTAGATAAAATAAAAATAAGTATATAAAAATAAATAAAAACATATTGAAATGTACATACTGAAATGTAAACCTGTTACATATAAAACAATGTCTGAAATGTTAATATTACAAACATTACAAAACATTACATCAAACCATGAAAACATTCACATAATGTTTTTAGTATACCACATACTATTCATGCTATTTTGTCCAGTTCATATCCACACTAGCAAGCATCTCTGCCACAACATAAAAGAAATATTTAACTTTAGCATAACTTTCAAATTTAAGCAATCTTATCTTTACATATGCTAGATGTCAAGGTTGCTAGAGAGTGTAGATACAAACAGAACAAAATAACAACAATAGCATGTGGCATACAAAAACCAATGTATACATTATGTGTGTTTGTTATTTTGTATACATTTGGTCTGGTTAGGTTTGTTTTCACACTGCATTTTTGCGAGCGCACCAAAACTTTTATTATGACACGCCCACGCACCAAAACATTTATTATGAAATGCCCACGTACTGTCATCATCACTGATGTGCGTATTCCTATACTCCACACTGATTGGTTTATAGAAGTGTGTCTGATGCGTTTTAATACTTTTATATACCGCTGCCTCAGTTTCATTAGTTTAGTTTAGGTTGCTCTGTCATCCTGTTATATCCTTTCTCTCTCATTATCTCAGAAAATAAGCTGCACTTTTCTGTATTTTTGTGCGTTTTAAGCTGACTGTTCACATGTTCATCAGACCAAAATTACATTAAACATTTGGTCTCCTCCTCGCTCCATGTGCTACCACGGCTCGTTATTGCTGCTGTTTAGCATTCTGTGTGCTGCATGCACTGTAAAATCTAATGTAATCTAATTTTGTTTTTAAATTGCACAAATTGCAAATATATATATATATATATATATA
>BRDA01051569.1:3115-13950 GCA_036984385.1 Crenuchus spilurus
GAGAGAGAGAGAGAGAGAGAGACACCCATATTTTCGAGAGACGCAAAAGACGACAAGCCGAGAATAACAAACTGACGCTCCGACTCGTCCATGAGCTCAGAGAGTCCATGCAAAAGGGTCGTACCTGCTCAGCCTCGCAGTCAAACAATAAGAGCCGAACAGCAGAAAACGCAGAGAGCTTTTATACCCACAGAGAGAGAGAGAGAGAGAGAGAGGGAGAGAGAGAGAGAGGGAAGTAAGCAGCCAAAGGGAAAGAGGAAAAATGATGCAGAGACTGAGAGAGAGAAAAAGAGAGATGGGTAAGTGAGAGAGAATTTATTCTGACTGTGAGGTATGGAGCTGAGACAGATGCTGGGGGGGTGGAGAGAGAGCGAGCGAGAGAGAGAGAGAGAGAGAGAGAGAGAGAGAGAGAGAGATGGAATAAGCATGTATAGCACACTGTATGGGTGGGTGTAGAGAACAGGTGAAGCCCTCCTCCCGTGTTTTGATAGAAGGAGGTATCTTGCATGGCTTCCTGCTGGCCTGCAGCTCCACTGCTGCTTCTGTTTTTTAGTGTAGCTGAGTTTTATAGACAGGGCTTGTATTCTCTATCTCTTTTACACCTCTCCAACGATGCAGAGATAGTTTTGTGTGCTGAAGTGATGCCATATTGTACAAACCTTAAATATACAAAACTGTCTCAACTGTCATACTTCCTTATTGTACCATTAATAAATGGATGTTGTACTACACCCAAAAGTGTGGAGGGAGTGCAGAATGTTGCATCCTCTGCAGTTGGCCATATAGTAGGTGTGGAGCCATTGCAAGACAACTTATACACAGTGGGAATAACCACCACTGGCTCAGATGACACAAGGAAGCACTGTGTAACAATCAGCGGAGTCGTCATTCACCTTTGGCATCAATGGCCTGTGGGGACCACTGTCATGTAATAGGGAAGCACTCAATATATTCAATACAGTGGCTCTAGAACATCCCACAAAGTTAGTGATTTCTGAGATGCTAGCACTCTTCCCCTGGTACACTATCATCATGACCTTTTGGACATCAGGCAAATAACACCTGTGACCCTGCCTCGTCCCTGTCCATGCCCCCTGCCTCAGCTATGTCTCAGTCATGTGCTTCTATGTGTTTACACTTGCCGTCTGTGTAGCCCGCTCACGTCACATCATGTCATGTCTTGTATCAGTGCTTACTGTCCCTTGTCTTGATCACAGCTCTCTCCCATCTCATGCCATGATTAAGTGTGCTTTAAAAGCCTTCCCAATGTGTCAGTCAGCGTCCGACATTCGGTATTGTCTAGCCCACATCTTGGCTTCATTAACGTTTGTTTCTGGATCGCAGCCACAGCCTATTGTTTTGTTTTAGTTATAAATAAAGCCATGTTAGTTCTGGATCCTGTCTTTTATATATATATATATATATATATATATATATATATATATATATATATATATATATATATATATATATATATATATGATGGTGAAATGATATACAGTAGACTTCAATAAGTGTAACTCAGCCAATAAGTCATGTTGTGAATACCACAGCAAAGCCCTAGTAGTAAACTTTTTCACTGAATGTGTTGCCACACCCTTCTTCCAAAAAGCACAATATTTCTGTTTTCTGTTACTGCTTCCATAGTCCAAACAGGTCCAATAGTGCAGAAATTAATCCAAGAGAATATGGACTGTAAAAGGCCTGAACAATTCTATCATAACTATGCCTTTATGATCCATCTTAGTGCCTTATAGACAGAGACCACAGTCATAAACCATGTTTGTTTTGCAAAGAAGTGGACTTATGCAAAGCCAGAGGGAAATGAGGAGTGAGCACTAAACATAGAACAAAGAAAGAGAGAGAGAGAGAGAGAGAGAGAGAGAGAGAGAGAATGATGACCTTTAAAACTCTGAATCAGTGTGGATTACAAGGGGAAAAGTGGCATTTTATCACTAACCACACAGTAGGAGCTTGTTTAAGACTGGACGGTTGTCAGATATAGGGCAAATGGGTACACAGTAGGCAAAAGGAAGCATCAGCTTATTTACACACACACACTTAATCTGATCCTTGAGAACCCAAAAACAAACACTCACTTCATGTCTGGGTTTGTCTGAATGTCCATAGATTGTATGTCTCAGTTTGGCAAAAAACACACTATCACCATACAGCCCAATTAAAAACAATCATAAATAAATAAATAAGTCTCATAAAGTAAATAGTGTGGTTTAAAACTCTTATAACATATATTTGTATATTTTATGACATATATTATATTTACAAACCAGCCCTGACTTAGGCCTCCATATTTGTTCATATTAGCACATTTCTCTTGGTTTGCTTTTAGTGATTGGTTAGTGTAGTGGAGAAATTTTCCCTGCATTTTATTAGTCTAGTTAAGCCATGAAGTGCTTGGAAAAGTTAAGTCTGAAGTGAAAGACGAAAGAAAAGCTGACGCTGTGAACAGATACTGCGTTAAGCGCATCAGGTTTCAGCATCAGCAACCGGAAATTTCCACTTGCAAAGCGAGCTACTTTTAATGATGACACATTGCAGGTAAAGTCGTATTGAAGGGAAAACTGTGTAGTGATCCACTGTAGAACACTTCAAAAGATGTTTCAGTGCAAAATTTCCTGCAATGCTAACGTTGCTAACAAACACTAGAATTCAATAATCACCCAAATAGCCCAACTGTTAAAAAAGCCCAAACTCAGAAGTCTCACCAGGTAAGCAGTGTGGTTTAGACTTTTTGAATGAATAAACTTTTATAGGTTAGCTGAAGTATTTATAAAGTAGCCCTGATTTAAACTCTATATCAGCACTTCTACTCTTGAGGATTTCAGGTAGATTATATGTTTCCTTAATGTTTATATAGTGGAACCTCCGTTATTGTTCGCACTGGTACATCCATCCATCCATTATCCCACTCGCTTAATTCTCATCAGAGTTGCAGTTACTTTCTCTGACTTTATTTCTCATCGTTTGTCTCACTTTGTTTCTCATAATTTCTCTGACTTTGTTTCTCACAATTTCTCTGACTTTGTTTCTCGTCGTTTCTCTGACTTTGTTTCTCATCATTTCTCTGACTTTGTTTCTCATCATTTCTCTGACTTTGTTTCTTGTCGTTTCTCTGACTTTGTTTCTCATCGTTTCTCTGACTTTGTTTCTCGTCGTTTCTCTGACTTTGTTTCTCGTCGTTTCTCTGACTTTGTTTCTCGTCGTTTCTCTGACTTTGTTTCTCGTCGTTTCTCTGACTTTTTCTCATCATTTCTCTGACTTTGTTTCTCGTCGTTTCTCTGACTTTGTTTCTCATCATTTCTCTGACTTTGTTTCTCGTCGTTTCTCTGACTTAGTTTCTCGTCGTTTCTCTGACTTTTTCTCATCATTTCTCTGACTTTGTTTCTCATCGTTTCTCTCACTTTGTTTCTCGTCGTTTCTCTCACTTTGTTTCTCGTCGTTTCTCTAATTTTATTTCTCATCATTTCTCTCATTTTGTTTCACATCGTTTCTCTCATTTTATTTCTTGTCGTTTCTCTGACTTTATTTCTCGTCATTTCTCTGACTGTTTCTTGTCATTTCTCTGACTATTTCTCGTCATTTCTCTGACTTGATTCTCGTCGTTTCTCTGACTTGTTTCTCGTCGTTTCTCTAACTTGTTTCTCTTCGTTTCTCTGACTTTATTTCTCATAATTTCTCTTTGTTTCTCGTCGTTTCTCTCACTTTGTTTCTCATTGTTTCTCTCATTTTATTTCTCATCATTTCTCTGACTTTGTTTCACATCGTTTCTCAGACTTTATTTCTCGCCGTTTCTGACTTTTTTTCTTGTCATTTCTGACTTTATTTCTCGTCGTTTCTCTGACTTGTTTTTTCATCGTTTCTCTGACTTTGTTTCTCTGACTTTGTTTCTCATCGTTTCTGACTTTGTTCACATAATTTCTCTCATTTTATTTCTAATTGTTTCTCTGACTTTGTTTCTCTGACTTTGTTTCTCATCGTTTCTCTGACTTTGTTTCTCTGACTTTGTTTCTCTGACTTTATTTCTCATAATTTTTCTGACTTTGTTTCTCATCGTTTCTCTGACTCTGTTCACATCATTTCTCTCATTTTATTTCTAATTGTTTCTCTGACTTTGTTTCTCGTCATTTCTCTGACTTTGTCTCATCGTTTCTCTGACTTTTTCTCTTTGTTTCTCTGGCTTTGTTTCTCATTGCTTCACATTGATAACACTCAAAACAAACTGAAACACATCACACTACAGCGACGACGCTCGGCTCTACTGCCTGAAAACAGGTGCAAAAACAAAGCGGCCGAGAACAGGTGTACAAAACCAAGGCTGATATAAAGATGCAAGAGTGATGTTAAATGTTCATTTAACCATTTAATTAGTCTTTTGTATTTATTTCTCATTGTGTTCTGTACGTAAAACTATAGTTATTCTATGTAGAATGTATTTTTGTTAATATTTTGGCATGTTTGGAACAGATTAATTAGATTTACTGTTATTAATTAGATGTTTCTGATGGGAAATATTGCTTCAGTTATCATTCATTTCAGTTACCATCAGGCACTTTAGAACAGATTAACGACCAAAACCGAGGTTCCACTGTAGTTCAGAATATATCATACTGGGTCAATGAGTTAATGTGATCTGGATGCTGAGAGTTTTGACAGAAGTTTTGGTGATGCATTTGTACAGTTTGAGCTGTTTGGGTGACTTCTGGGTTCTAGTGTTAGTTACCAACGTTAGCCTCCCAGCACCAGCTGCACCAAATTACAGAAAACGTTGAAGTACATCTGGAAAATTGAGCAGTTGTCCAGTCATCCAACAGCTCTATGGAATGAAGCATGTATGATGCTAATTGGTGGAGTGTGAGCTTCCGTTATGTATTAGATACCCTGGTGATCTTGGTTGACTGATCGTGTCTGGTGTGAAGGAGTAGACTGTACTCTTCTTTTTCTTTTTTCACAGATCTGTAACATTTAAATTCATCTCACATGCTATAGGGAGCCATGCTGTGTGAGGGAGACTGACAGCTCTGAAGTCTCACCATGACAACAAGGTCTGTGACGGACATAGTGACACACAGTGGCATCAGCGGGGGAAGACACACTCACACACACTAACACATGCATGCTTACCCAACCACCCATCCACACACATATACTTCACCCTTTTCACTTTGCCTCACCAAATCAGATGTAAAACATCAAGAGTGTGTGTGAGTATATTTTCAATTTGCTGCCTCAATGCTCTGAATATTTCACTGAGCAAAGCGCTCACACAGCACACGACGGCCACCTGCCAATCAAACCACTTATCTACTACAACTTTCCCTCAGAACTTTCTCCGTAAACGACCTCCAACAACCTAAACACACCAGGATTGTAGTGCTGCAGCCATACACTGGTGGACCGATCCCTTGGCAGGACATGTCTGAAGTGCCCTTGAGTAAGGCACCTAAACCATCAACTGCTCCCCAGGTTGTGCAACACTTAAAACAAGTGCGCTCAGTGCCTCTTAGTGTGTTCACAAGTGTGTGTTTGTAATACCCAAGGAGGCTTTACAATCAACACAATCCTTTTACACACTTGGGCACTAAGGGGATCACCCAGGACAAAGTGCCAAACATATCTGGGCATACATACATACACATTCATTCATTCACACACACCACAGTCATTTAGAGTAGCCAATTCACCTGATCTCCATTTGGACTGTGGGAGGAAACCTGAGTCCCTGGAGGAAACCCACAGAAATGGCAAGAACGTAGGAACGCCACCCAGATGGGCACTTGAACCCAAGACCTCAGCACGAGGCGAACGTGCCAACAATCAAGCCACTGTGCCGCCCAAATGGGTTAAATGCAGAGGTCAAATTCCTCTCTATACAAGTTAATTGGTCAATGATGGTACACTTTGACTTTCACTTTATAATGGCTTGTTTACTGATTCGAGCCAGCTACTAAGATTCATGTCTTGTGTCTAGATCTTCAGGCTTCTTATTCGCTGATCTTGGCTTGGCTGGTTCAAGATGTCACAGCATAAAATTACACAAAAATGTTTTCTGTTTAGTTATAGAACAAGAAGACACAATGTAGAATAATATAAATTTGATATAAAAATGGGATGTGGCTTGATTTATCTTCATATCTTCATTATTTATTGTCTTATGAAGATATGAAGGAAATGTTTGGATCTGCTGAATCTGTTCTACAGACTGAATACATTAGGAAGGTGTGAGGCAACACAGACTCCAAGTAGACAATAAAGGAACTTCAATCCTTGCAAGTCATGTGATGTAGCCTATGGCCACACACTATTTAGTTGTAAAAATCTGTAGGTAGTTTGATTTGATCTCAGTTTTATCTTTATATGTTATTTGTGCACTATTTAGGAATCCCCAACTCTCTGGAAATGCAAGTTTTGAAGAGATGCAAAGCTAAAAAGATAAAAGAAGGCTATATCCACTCCTGCTTTGTGAAGTAAATAGGTGTACAAATTTTTTTTGTTTGTTTGTTTGTTATTTTATCTCAGTTTTACATTAATACAGGGTTCTTGCACCATTTTAAAAGCAAAATGTAATGCTTTTTAAGACTGTGGTAACACTTTATAATAAATTTAATTAATAAGCCATTAACTAATGATTAATAACTGTGAACAAATCATTTGTTCATGAGAATTTGAACATGAACAAATGATTTGTTCACAGTTATTAATCATTAGTTAATGAGCTATTAATGAAAGTTATTATAAAGTGTTACCAAGACCTTTTTAAGACCTCAATAAGTATAATTTAAGTTTTGTTACTTTGGTTTTCAGGCTGCACACAGCTCTACACTTGTAGCCCGTTTGACGAGTTTATAACAAGCGCTCTGATTGGTCAAAGTTTTCTTTTCCCCAACAGGTTGCTGTCCAATGATGTTACAGCCATAGATGAGCTGCCTGGAGTGCCGAGTCTCTCATTTACTACACTGTCTAAGTTAATCTCAAATACACACTATAAGATGTTTTACTGTGGGCTACTCTGCTTTCCCGTTGGCATTAAACGCACCGTATGAAAATGTAATGCTATATTTTAAGACATTTTAAGGACCCGCAGGAACCCCGTTGAATATTCATATTCATGCCTAAATAGCCCTAGACTACTAAGGGTTAATGGCTTGTTCATGGGTCCTCTGATGACATCCACCCTTACTATTGCTGGTCATCCTCTTCTTTTTATGAATCTGTTTTTTTCATAAAGTGTCCAAAATAAGACAGCCCTGGTTATCTGGCCTTCAGAGTGAGAGGTGAAGATTGAGCTGGTCATGGATCAATTTGTTTTCTTTGCCGTCAGAGATTTTCTTAGAAAGTCTTCACCAACACAGACGTTCAAAGGCTTTTTCATTGTACAGCTTTCACCTCCATACAGAACCACAACAAAGACCAAAGTCTGGAAAATTCAGATCTAACACATCATTACATCTGAAGATCTTCTCAAGCTTCATCTTTCATCCGGCTGAGTTCACATCTGTGTCATATCTCCTGACTGCTGAAGCCTTTGTTATTAATAATTGATTAGAGTAGATTCTGCCCAAACGGTGTGTTATTGACAACATACAATGTATGCTTGAATACAAACACCACCATAAGCAGTTTCACTATTCACAGAACTCAACATTTTAAGGAAGCTACTTTTTCAGCGACACAGTAAATCTGCCAGTGTTAAATCAACACTATTAGAGTTAAATTAACACTGAGGGTGTCAAAATCTAACACTCTCAGTGTTAATTTAACTCTAATAGTGTTGATTTAACACTGGCAAATTTACTGTGTACTTACTTTTGTCTTTCAGTTTTAGTTCAGATTTAATTCAGGAGATTTACACTTAAACACCCACTTCAACACACACTATTACAGTCAGAAACACACTTTAAATACACTCTGTTACAGTCAGAAACACCCACTTCAACGCACTCTGTTACAGCCAGAAACACACTTTAAATACACTCTGTTACAGTCAGAAACACCCACTTCAACGCACTCTGTTACAGCCAGAAACACACTTTAAATACACTCTGTTACAGTCAGAAACACACACTTCAACGCACTCTGTTAGTCAGAAACACCCACTTCAACACACTCTGTTACAGTCAGAAACACACTTTAAATACACTCTGTTACAGTCAGAAACACACACTTCAACGCACTCTGTTACAGTCAGAAACACACTAAATACACTCTGTTACAGTCAGAAACACCCACTTCAACACACACTATTAGTTAGAAACACACTTTAAATACACTCTGTTACAGTCAGAAACACCCACTTCAACGCACTCTGTTACAGTCAGAAACACACTAAATACACTCTGTTACAGTCAGAAACACCCACTTCAACACACTCTGTTACAGTCAGAAACAAACACTTCAAACATACTATGTTACAGTGAGAAACACACACTTCAACACACTCTGTTACAGTCAGAAACACACTTCACTACACTCTATTACAGTCAGAAACACACACTTCAACACACTCTGTTACAGTCAGAAACACACTTCAATACACTCTATTACAGTCAGAAACACACGCTTCAACACACTCTGTTACAATCAGAAACACACTTTAAATACACTCTGTTATAGTCAGAAACACACACTTCAACACACTATTACACACAGAAACACACACTTCAACACACTCTGTTACAGTCAGAAACACACACTTCAACACACTCTGTTACAGTCAGAAACATACTTCAATACACTCTATTACAGTCAGAAACACACACTTCAACACACTCTGTTACAGTCAGAAACACACTTTAAATACACTCTGTTACAGTCAGAAACACACACTTCAACACACTATTACAGACAGAAACACACACTTCAACACACTCTGTTACAGTCAAAAACACACACTTCAACACACTCTGTTAGAATCAGAAACACACACTTCAATACACTCTATTACAGTCAGAAACACACACTTCAACTCACTCTATTAGTCAGAAACACACACTTTAACACTATTAGAGTCAGAAACACCCACATAAACACACTCTGTTACAGTCAGCAACACACACTTCAACACACTCTGTTACAGTCAGAAACATACTTCAATACACTCTATTACAGTCAGAAACACATACTTCAACACACTCTGTTACAGTCAGAAACACACTTTAAATACACTCTGTTACAGTCAGAAACACACTTTAAATACACTCTGTTATAGTCAGAAACACACACTTCAACACACTATTACAGACAGAAACACACACTTCAACACACTCTGTTACAATCAGAAACACACACTTCAATACACTCTATTACAGTCAGAAACACACACTTCAACTCACTCTATTAGTCAGAAACACCCACATAAACATACTCTATTACAACAAATTTATTTGAAGAAAACTGAGAAAAATAGCTGATTAACGACTAACTTAAAATAATAATAATAATAATAATAATAATAATAATAACAATAACAATAATAATAATAATAACAATAACAATAACAATAGTAATAATAATAATAGTAATAATAATAATAATAATAATAATAATAATAAGCTACTAACTAACAAAACCACTTTTGTAAATAAATCACTAATATTACTGGGAGGTTCTGCATCCAGCTGACTTCACTTCTCTGACTCACATGTTTAAGAGTCAGTAAGTCAAACATGGACACATGGACAGACCTGTTTACTTCAGACAGCAGTTACAGCTCTACTAACACATCAGCAGCTGCAGGCAGTCTAACTCTTAATATGTCTAATATGGTACAGTTTCATTAATGAATGAATGAGGTAATTAAATTGTAGTGAAAGTGCTTCCAGACTACTGGAAAAGCCTCCCTGATGGCAGTGACAGAGAGCAGAAGGTGTACAGAGCCGCAGAGGAGATGTTTTGACTGTAACACTGCAGGTTTATTCTGATGTCTTCTGTATTATTCAAAATTTTGGAAAACGGTACAAATGGAGAAAGAATAAGACTGGTGAGTAGGCGTTTACCTCTGACTGGTATGTTTCTCAGAGTTGGGAGCAGTTCTGACTGTGTTTGTACTTCTCAGGTCGGGGATGTGAGGAACTTTTTACTGGAGCTTTTTTAAAAATATATAATGTTGTTTTCCTCCTGTAGTTTTCACAGCACTCAGAGCTCTGCTTCACCTTGAGCAGAACATCTCTGTCTGCCTCCTACTGAAGATCAGCTCTACCATCACACACACACACACACACACACCTGAGCTAATGCATAACTCATACTGAACAGCTTCACTCAGAGTGGGGGAGCCTGCTGATGACCTCTGAGACTGGAGGAGAAAGATGAATAGTGAGAGAGAGAGAGAGAGAGAGAGAGAGAGAGAGAGAGAGAGAGAGAGAGAGAGAGAGAATGGGAAAGAGAAAGGCAGACACACAAAGAGGAAGAAAAGACAGAATGAGAGATGTGAAAGACAGAGAGAAAGAGAGGGAATCAGAGAGAAACAGAGAAAGAAAGACAGACAGAGAGAGAATCAAAGAGAAATAGAAAAAGAGAGAAACACAGAGAGAGAGAGAGCAGGAATCAGAGAGAAACAGAAAGAGTGAGACAGAGACACAGAGAGAAAGAGAGACAGATCGAGAGAGAGAGAGATGTATAAAAACAGAGAATCAGAGAGAGAGAGAGAGAGAGAGAGAGAAAGAGAAACAGATTGAGAGACAGAGACACAGAGAGAGAATCAAAGAGAAACAGAAGGAGAGAGACAGAGACAAAGAGAGAGAGAGAGAGAATGAGACAGACAGAAAAAGAGAGAAAGAGACAGAATGAGAGAGACAGACAGACAGAAAGAGAAAGAC
>BRDA01051571.1:6097-43139 GCA_036984385.1 Crenuchus spilurus
TAGTGTAGTTGAATTTTCACAATTTGTTTGGTTTTGTACAAAATCTAAAATGAAGTTTCATCTGTGTGTTGGCTACGTTGTGTGTCTACTTTGAAGTAAAATCTAAAACATGTTTTGGTTTGTTTAACACTTTTAAGTTGATGTGATTCCTTATGTGCTCCAACATAGTCTGGATGACTTCAGTATTAATTTACAATGTATTAAATTAAATAAATAAATAAACAACATTGAATGACAACTTTTGACTGTCACTATATATATATATATATATATATATATAGTTGACTTATTTGAAAGAACCCACAGGTTCTCTTTGCTTTAAGGTAGAACAGCAATCCACAATTTACATATTTATAATACTCACCATCCCTGGGGGGTCACAAATTACAAGTGGATGGGTATAATTAACAGCCGCTAATTTACCCCCATTTGTAAAAGAGGTTTTGAACATGAACACCTATTCTGATGGTACAAATCCAGAGGACGGCTTATTATGTCCCTTCGGAGCTTCGGTAGAACTGTATTTAATCACTGCAGGTCCATTGAACAGTCTTTCTTATTGATTGCTCACTGGATCGGTTTAATGTCTTCAAGGCTTTGGAGTAGAGAAAGCTGCTTAGTTCTCCAGTAGAAAGCACTTATACATCTGTTGTTTACATGCGTGGTTACAAGCCAAAAGCACAAGCTCATCAGCTCTGTCAATGTCAACAACTGATTAGCATGTACAACTAACTCTCTGCCTTTGTTTTCCTTTGCAGCACATTTTTCATTAATGGAATGCTTCAATGAACTCTTCTCGTTTTGCTGTTCTAGATAAACACAGCCATCCGGTTTCGCTGTGCTACGTTACTGCTGGGGTCATTTTTAAGAGCTTTGTCAGTGAACCAGAGCTGGAAACTGCTGTGGTAACACTTTAGATAGATGTACATGGCATGTTAATAAGCTTATGGCAACTGACATAAAGCTACATAAACATTTATATAGGCTTATCCCAATCTGTCGTAGAGGTCACGTCAGCAAATGTAACCACTATGACAGATGATGTCTATTGGGATAAGGCTTTATAAATGTGTATGTTAGTTGCCATATGCTTATTTACAGTAAAGTGGACAAAAATATCATCTAGAAATTATATTTACATGTTTTTTCTGAATGTTTTTGTTTCTATGTAGACACTAGAACTCAATAGTCACCTAAATAGCCCAGTTCTTCAAAACACCACAACAACTTCTCTCAAACCACTTCCATATCTGAGTAAATGTCTCACAGACCTTCAGACACAGTATAACTTACAGTGAGCCTTAAAAGTGAGCAAAATCTCAGTGCTATAGGCAACAGACACTCCAGATAACAGCAGGACCGGTTGAAGACTGATCTTGAATCACATTTCTCTGCATTTGTGACCCCGTCAGGGAACACCGGGTCAAAGTCATTTTTTTTCAAATATGAGTTATATGCATATTTGTAAAAAGTACTGTTAGAGGAAGCCTCACACAAAGTTTCAGCTGATTATCTCTCATACTGTCAGAGATAGAACATTCTGAGACACAGCATACTGAACCTCAACTCAGTTTATTTGTGTCACAAGACATTAAAACACCAGAAACACTTAAACATTAATCAAAATAAATCCAAACCTACCAGAAATTAATACTAAATTACGACGCTGGATAAAATTGCTGTTTACATTAGCTGAAGACATCTGACCTGCTCAGGTTTGGTGGATGGATACATGAGCTCAAACACATTTTTTACAGTGAAGAGAAGTAGTTCAGGAGCCGAATGACACCCAACAAGCTTGTGTACCTCCGCGGTAGAAGTAGTTGTAGATCAGAATTAGAGGGGCACGAAAAGACGTTTTTTGGGGTACAATCTGCAAATTTGCTCAATGGATTACTGCACAAAAACAACTTTTTTGGTAAATTTATGTTTTGTTTTTTTATAAAAAAAAAACATGTACTACGATAGATATTTGAGACTACTATCTTTAATTTACAATAAAACCGAGTGGCTAAGTTTTATGGCTAATGTGAGTGACAGGCTGAACGACACGATAGCTCAGTAAGTTACCCAGCGACATTGGCCTGGTTTTCCCTGGCAGGGTCACATTTACTGAATCAGTTTGTATGACCTAGATGCAGTTTTAATTGGCTGAGAGACATTGTACTCATGCATTTCTTCGTAAATAATTACACTATTTAGGAGACTATTGAATTCTAGTGTTTGTTAACAATGTTAGCATCATCACAAGTTTTAAAAGAAGCTAAATTTGGACTCAAAACATGTTTTGGCTGATTAGCTACATCTGGAAAATTGAGTAAGCATGAACAGTTATTCCTTCAAGTCTGCTAAAATTGATTTATGTCATCCCAGTGAGCCCTGTGGGTTGAAGGGGCATCTAAAAACGGTCACAGAATCAGATTCGAGTGGATTTCTCTCTGTGTAGTGACACATGAGAGGGACACGGAATACTATCACAACACAGCTTTGTGTCGCATATCAGCAGTGCGTTTGATGCTCTGTGGGCTTTATCTTTTCCTTTAAACTGCTGCCAAACAACCAAAAGGCCTCGGGAGGCCCGGCTACAGTATATATCTCTGCCTGTGGCTCCGGATTGTGACTCACAGTCCACCTTCTGATAAGCTTTGTGTGTCAGTCCAGATATTAATGCACCAACGAGCCGTAAACGTCTAATATTTTTCAGAAATGATACAGGCCGTCAAAGGAATGGGGTCTTTAACTCTCCTAATGTTTCCCATATTCAGAGGCATATTTGCAGTGCTGTGACCGATATGACAGCTCTACAGATGTAATAGAGGGTAGTAGGTGATGGTTGTGAATGGTTCCTATGTGCTTCTTGGCTTGGATGTCTGATTCTTTCATTGATATAGGACTGATGTAAAGGTTCATAAGCTCTTCATAGTTTGCAGAGCTCATGTATATGAATGGTTTACAGAAGCATCCACTGACCGTATGTTTTTTGATGGCATTGTGTTTTTTAGTATTTATTTATGGAAAAACATGTTCCATTCTTTAAATATCCATATTTTACCAGTCTGTTCCTTTAAGAGGGTTGTCTAACAGTTGTAGACCAATTCATTTGGCTAAGCAATTTGTTAACCTTGAAGAAATAACTACATTTTCATTGAACTTTAGGGACACTCCTGGCAAAATGTCATGGATATTCTACATATTCTAGAGGCAAGAGTTTATTTCTACACTTATATACTCACTGGTACACAGACATTGTATCTACATTCATTGTTCATTTTAGCTATACTGACCATATAGGTGCACTTTGTACAGACTGTAGTCCATCTGTTTCTCTTTAGACTTGTAAAGTCAGAGACAGAAGCTCAGCACAGTTTGTGTTGGTCCTCTAGTCCTGACACTGTTGGCTGGTTAGTGCACTATTTTCACTCCAGTAGTGACACTGAGGTGCTTAAAAACACATCATCAATGTAGTGCTGAGAATGATCTATCACACACACATGCAAACACACACACACACTCTCACACGCATGCACACACACACACACACACACACGGCACGGTGGCTTCATGGTTAGCACACTCGCTTCTCAGCGCTGAGGTCTTGGGTTCGAGTCCCATCTGGGTGGAGTTTCCATGTTCTCCTCGTGTCTGTGTGGGTTTCCTCTGGGGTCTCCAGTTTCTTCCCACAGTCCAAAAACATGGAGGGGTGTGTGTGTGTGTGTGTGTGTGTGTACATGCAGCGATGGATTGACATCCTGGGATTAGTTGAATATTGTAATGCCCTGCCCTGCACCCAGTGAGGGGGTAGGGGACCCTGATAAGGATTAAGCAGGTGGGATAATTTATGGAATGGAATGGATGTTAAAATGATTACATATCATTTTAAGCAACTTCAGTTATACTAATCATTATTCCTTTTATTAATGTTCCTGACTTAGATAAAAGTTTTTACTCATATTTTTCTAATATGTAGATGTTTATTGGAGTCAGCTGTTGCCAGTATGTTTGCTACTGAACGTAGGAGTATAACATGATGAACTTTCACACTCTAATGAATGTAATCTCTGCACCCCAGCCATCTGGCTGATAAGGACAATGTTTTGCTGCATTAAGAACAAAAATGTATCATTTAGTCCTGAGAAGTGGGGGAGCTCCATGATAAACTTGGTTGAAGATGATTATTTATGCCTGTATCAGCCCACTCTAATGACCTGAAATTACTAGTGTTTTCCAGTCATGGGGGTCCTTTAGGGACTTAACTGATGTGTCAGGAAGCCGTCAGGTAGAAAACACATTATTAACCTTTATGATCTGGTGGTTTGGTGGTTTTTACTGAGTAAATAGCTATGTTATCACTGCAGATGTGGGAATGGAGTTTTAATGCACACTGCTTATGGAGTGTTTCAGTTAAGGTGCATTTGAATTTTCCATAACAAAAGTCATGTTAAGTAGAAGATTATCTTGTTTAATGCTCTTTTTGACGTTTGCACCATGCTGGACTGTTGAGGGTGTTGCCCTCCTACATTGTCAGATTAATAAAAAGGGTACAACATCAAATGCAAATGTACCCTTAATATGATTTTTCAGCTCTAACTGTGCGGCTTCACTACATTCACTGCAGAACATAAAATGTTTTTGAATATTGTGAAAAAGTTTGTAAAATTGTAAAACGTTGTCTTATATTTTATAATCATTACATGCAAAGTGACATATTTTAGTCTTGATCAGTATAGTTGATGATAATCTAGTTTAATCTAATAATCTAGATTACTAATCTCTGTAGTAACATATTGAATTACTGTTCAACCAGAAGAAGTGCTTACCTGGACTAAGGAGAACGAGAACTGTTCCAAAGTCTCTTTTTACATTTCATTTGTAAATCAGCTCCTAGAGTTTTAGAGACAGAGAATCCAAGGTGTCTGAAGTCCATCACAGTTTCTGCAGTCTGTGATGGTTTGAAGTGCCACTGTTTTATCAAGTCCAAAGTCAACATCTACAAATTGATTTTAGAGCAGTTCATACTTCCATCTGTTAAAAAGCTTTGTGGAGATGCCCAGCAGCTGCCCACAGTACCAGCTCTGCTACTGACCATCATATTACTGTGCTTAATTGGCCATAAGCCACACTGCTCAACATTATAACAAGAAAAATAATTTAAATGTCACTTTATTGTGAAATTATAAACAAACAAGAACTTTTTCACAATATTTTAATCTTAAAATAAAATAGTATTAAACAAAATACACAGTAAATCTGTCAGTGTTAAATCAACACTATTAGAGTTAAATGAACACTGACAGTGTTACATTTTAACACCCTCAGTGTTAATTTAACTCTAATAGTGTTGATTTAACACTGACATATTTACTGTGAAGGTACGTAGGTAAAGTAACCTTTTTTTCTGAATATAGGGTTGCTACTTATCCATTATCATATGGGATTGTCCCATAATAATAATAATAATAATAATAATAATAATAATAATAATAATAATAATAATAATAAATGCTGTGTATCTCAGTAAATCAGTAGAGGATGAGATTTGTCACATATTTTAGTACATCATCTATAAACATGGCATATGTGGTGAGCATATCATGTCACTGAAATAAACCAAATTAGTTTGTCTAGAAATAGTTTAGAAGCTGAATATCAGTGATATGGAGCAATGACAGGTGAGATTGCACGTTGACATTGT
Source organism: Crenuchus spilurus (assembly GCA_036984385.1). Classification (NCBI taxonomy): domain Eukaryota; kingdom Metazoa; phylum Chordata; class Actinopteri; order Characiformes; family Crenuchidae; genus Crenuchus; species Crenuchus spilurus. The sequence continues at coordinate 11,790 of BRDA01051571.1, forward strand.
TGCCCTAGATATGGAGTCACATGTTTTTTTCACGGTTGGTCTTCCAACGCATCCGTGTGACCCAAAAAAAGCTAATGTGAGAAATGTGTTAGATCTGTCCTACCAAGCATCAGGTATACAGTGACACACACACACACACACACACACAAGCCCTGCTATGTTCTGTTATGTTACATAAGATGTACATCCTGATTAGTTTTAGTGAGTATGGCGATTAGTTGGTGGGGCATTTCACTTCTGATCGACCCCATGACACTGGGCCTGAAGGACCTTTTGACCTGAAAGCATTGGGCTTGAGAGGTCCATGTTAAGCTTAAGAGCACAAATCACTATTAAAATATGATATTAAGCCTCCAGCATTGAGCAGTGTGTTCTCTGGATTGAAGGAGCTCTACCGCAACTTTTGGTACGAGTTGGGGATGAGGTGGTTGTGGTCATGTTTACTTCACTAAGGCTCTTGTGGTCTCTCTGCAGTGCTCCAAAACCTCCAAAAGTCTTCTCAGAGACACTCAAACAAAAGCAGGATAAACTCTTTAATAGCCTTGATCTTTGAAGAAACAGTGAATGAGTGTGCGTCCCAATACTTTTGTCCAAACTGTGTATTACTCATCAATAGCAATCTAATCTACTCAGTAGTTCAACTCTGATGTGGTCAATCAGCCTGAACATGTAATTGGTGACATTAACAAAATGATTATGAAATCATGTTTTTTCCATGTCAAAACACTACATGTCCAAAAGTTTGTGGACACATGAACAAATGCATACACAACTTGCCTAATCCCTGTAGAGAAGTACTGCTAATGGAATAGGACTAAATATGTACCTGTTGTCTCCATGTCTAATGCCAGGTGTGGGCTAGAGGGGTATAAAGCCCCCCAGCATTGTGTAACCATGTACTCCATCCAGTACTTTTGGGATGAGTTGATGGAGGTGGGGATGAGGTGGTGGTGGTGGTGGTGATCATCCAACATCCTGACAATCAGTCAAATCATCACAGTAATGCTCCAAAATCTGTACAGTAGAGACAGTTACTCCAAAAAAATCAGGATTTTTATCCAAATAGCACATCAACATCAATAAAAGGGTATTATTAGAGGAAAAAATGGATTAAAAGTCAAAATGATCATTTCTTTTGCCTTGTAATACATGGACCCCCCATGATTCACACACACAGTTCTGAAAACACTTCCACAGCGTGCAGGTTTTTCATCCTTTGAAGTGCAAAATGCATTCTTAAACTGGCTTTTATTTAAGGTTAAGGTTCAGTGGGGAAAAAAGGAAAGATGTGCATTATCAAAGAATCCGCAGTCTCGCAGGAGTGCTCCGCTGCCTTGAGTACAGTGATTGCTGCATCTCCTGCATTGTCTTGTAATATAAACCATGGGGTGTTCCATTTTCAGCTCTCGGAGCCTGACTCCATGATCCTTCCAGTGCGTCGTTAGTCCAACCGTCCCCTTCACAATTACCGCACTTCATACTGACACTCTGTGCATACCACCCTGCGGGCATCTGTCAAGCCTTTTCCTCCTACATGTACAGTAATAGCCCTGCCGATGAGTAGCATGTAATGAGAAATATGTTTCCTCTGGTTTCGGCTTTGGTTTGTCCCCCACATTACACCACATTCCTGTGTTTTACTGACTCATTACTGCACGTGTAAGGACAGACACCGTAGTCATATCATCTCTCTCCCACCAATTGATCTACTGTACAGCTCAATAGTGCTAACTGTGCACTTAGCTCAGTTTTCTGACATTTCCTGTGTGAATTATCATCTAAAAGTGGTCGGATTTAGCAAGGAAGCTCAGCAGTTTGGGCCAAAGAACAGAACACATAATTTAGCTTTATACCAGGGCAATAAATCTCATGGAAATGTATCACTTTGCTCTGTAGTGCTAGAATCTTTTTTGAAGAAACTATTCACAGAAATGTGAAGAGTTTGCATGAACGGATCTCCAAAATCAAAACTTTACAGGAGAAGGAAAAAGTCTATTTGCTTTTAATGGAATGCAGTGGAACCAGATATTTTATAAGTCATTATGGGCCATTGTTTTTGGTCCGGTCCTAACTCTGTTAGGTAAGATCTCTAGTGCAGTAATAGATAAGAACATGTGACAATAAAGTGAAGGTAAGAAAGAGCAGGAGATTGACAGGCAGATTGGAGGGGTGTCCACGGTGAAGTTTATCTGTCGGTCTACGTTCTAACCCTCACCTGGTCACAAGCTTTGGGTCATGACCAAAAGAATGAGATTGTGGATACAAGCAGCTGAAATGAGCTTCCTCCATAGGGTGTCCAGGCTCTCTCTTAAGGTGAGGAGTTCAGACATCCGGGAGAGACTCAGAGTAGAGCCACTGCTCCACCATATCTGGAGGAGCCAGTTGAGGTGGTTTCAATGCCTCCTGGACACCTCCCTCGTGAGGTGTTCCAGGCATGTCAAAATGGGAGGAGACCCCAGGAATGACCCAAGATTACATTTCCCAGCTGGCTTTGGAATATGAGCTAGAAGAGGTGGCTGAGGAGATGGACGTCTAGTTTACTTTGCTTGGGTTGCTACCTGGATACGGATAAGTGGAAGATGATGGAAGGATGGACGGATGTGACAATACACACATTAGACAGTAAATGTAATTTATTACCACATGCATTAGAACAGACAGTAGTCTTTCTCACTGTACAGTTAACTGAATAGTTCATTCAGAAATCCAAGGCCAATCCTTGAGTCCAAGGATTGACAACTGCAAGACTCAAAACTACATCTAGATCTTAAATCAGGTCTCATATACTGTTATAATCTGAACCTGGTTTGAGCAGAGATGCCCAGACATTTAATACAGATGTACTATTTAGTTGACTATTGAGTTCTAGTATTGAATAGCAAAATTAGTTAGCTGTAAACTACTGAAACAAGAAACTTACACTATTTCTGATTGATTACATCTAAACTAAGTGGAAAACGGTTCATTTCTGAGTTAAATCTGCTTATGAACAGTGGTAGTATACTGTATAATTGAATGTGTGTCTACGTTAGAGTAGAAACTCTTAGTTTGGAAAGAAGGAAAAACAGATTGCCAGGGCGCGAAGCACAAATGGTGAAATATTGCACTCCCTGTGCACTCTCATTACAGAGAAAGTTTGCTTTTGCCCTACAATTTATCATTGAAATGACATTGCACATTTATTAAGGGAATGGTAAAAATAGTTCATTATTGTAGCAGCGCAGCTTTCATGCGAAAAACATAATAATAAATGCTACTGTAAGAGTCGGCGGGAGCCAAATGAATAATACTAGAATATATATTAAAAATTAAAGCACAGGCCTGAGAGAGATAATGTGTGTGTGTTCATTCACTTGCATGTGAACAAGAGGAAAGTAATGAATTACTTCAGGCGACTAAAGTCTGATGAACCGGAATGGCCCAGGTTCAGTGATAAAGCACGGGGGTTAAAGCCCTAGTGTATGAGCCTAGATGTGCAGTCAGCTGGATTCAGGGCTGCTGGTGCACCCCCGGTGCTCAGCCTGTTCTTGCGCAGTAAATTTCCCACAGTAGATGAAGCATTATTTCTATTGCACCCAAGCCAGTCTTCAGCCTCTGGGCTAATGTGCTGAAATGTGGCCGTGATCTTCAGCCGGGTCCTTCTGTAATGATTAAGGCTGGAGTTTTAGTCCAAGAAGCTGGTGCTATTACAAGACAAGCACAACATCCACTGGGAATGTCCTGCTGCTTGCACATCTTTCAATATTGTATCTGAACAAATGCAATATAGCTAAATGTTGCATCAATGCACTATAAGCAGGAATTCGATTTGCTCATGCTTTAATGATTTCACTGCTGGCAAAGGCCTTTTCCTGGTCATCAATAGTGTCTAACATAAACAAGGAGACCGCTTGCTCTTTGTTGCCTAAAGTGCATCCAAAAAATGTGATGCAACACAGCTGTAATGCACGCTAGAGTCATTAGATGCAATTATTGATATGGATTGCTATGCTAGCTTATTAGATCAGATATGGAAAAAAGAAACTAACCTCAGATTCTGTAACAAATATCTAAAAATGTAGAGAAAATGAAAAAATGATTGAATTTTACATTGTACACATGTATTCAGCCATGAAACTCCTGGGGGATGTGTCACATGATAATAATCATACACTTATTATTTATTATCCTTAAGACTATACAATAGGCTGTCTATTGCATTAGCAGAATATTTACAGTTGTATTAGGGTTTGTAAGGAGCTCGGAGTGATACAGCAACTTTTATAATAAGTCTCGCTTTTACCATCCATTTCAGTTTCTTTTTCTTCCACATAAAACTGGAGAGTCTGTCCATCCAGACCAAGTAGATTGACTCTTCAAAAGCTGCGATATGTGTTGGTTGGTGGTTGGTGGACTTGTGCACTAGGAGACTAAATACGGCCAAAAATCTTTATTTTACAACCTGTAGTGTCAGACAGACTGAAAAGATCAAACGACCTCTGAGTAGATAATTCGGTGCATTTTTCTCAGAGGAGGAGGAGAAAAACACAGACATGGTGGATCTGGATGGGAATAAAATTACATTAAATTTTTACAAAATTACAAAATGATTTGCTTCTGTAGAATCCCAGAAGCCCCATGTACATTTCATCCAATCTAAACAGGATTATAAAGTAGATCACAGTAGCAGGAGTAGCCAGTTATTATGAAAGCAGCTGTTCATTGAAGTTCACGCATCATGGGAAACAAAACATTTCTTCAAAACTAAACTTAATGTAACATTCAAAAAAATTCAGAATTGATCTTGTGTTCAAGCCATGTTGTTGCCTACAGTATGGTAGTCAGTCCTTAGGTTGGGCACTTTGTATTTTCTCATCTTAAGTGCAGTGATTTAGTTATGCTCATTTATAAGCTTAATTTTGTACACTGTGTGTGCTTGAATTACACATTTAGGCCCCAAAATTTTATATACGCAATTCTTCAGCGACCTCATGTTGTCAAATTTTGCTTCTTTACTTTTGATCTGGAGCTGAAGAGCCAGCCTTGCAAAACAAACATTAGAAATCAAAAATCACCTAAATAGCACAAGCTTTCCTAAACCCATACATCGCTGTATGTTGTACTGACACTGGCAGAGCTGGTCCTGCCCTCCCTGGGGCCCAGAGCAAAATTCTGCTAAGAGGCCCCCCTGCCTGACCCGTGAGCCATGTAATCCATTTGCCATGGCCACACATCTCAGTGCTCCCACTACAATCCTCCCTCCTTTTAAACAGTCTGTCGGTCTAAGAATAAGCAGAGCTGCACAGGAACGGAAAAGCACCTGTAAATTATAGATAACAATATTTATTTATTTTATCAGCTGCATTCATGCAGGCTCCTCGAGATTTCCTTTCATACATTTTCAAATATAAAAATGCTATTTATGCTATGGCTTGGCTGAATACTTGGTGTTATTTACTGAGAACTGTGCATTCATATTACCCAGCATGCCCAGTTAATCAACCATTTTAATCACAATTTTAACAAAAACATTTTTATTAAATATTTATTCAAATGTTGATCCATTTGCTTTAGTCTGGATTTGTAACTAAACATTGATTGAGAGATTAAATCAATACTTTGTTTTAAAAATGTGTGCTTATGAGGAAAGAAGAGAGAACCCCAACTTCACCTAAACAGGTCAGACTGGATTTTTGTTCAGGAACAGCGTTATTTTGAGATGCTCCAGTTTTAGTTGTGTCTATAAGCTCTTGTTTCTGGGTGGTCCTACAGCATTTTCACTTTAATTGAGCAGACCTGTTTCAGCTTCAGAGCAGAGGATCCACATGTACTTTAACCCGAACCTTCAAATATGTGCCAGAAAACTAATGATTTGAAACAGGTGTTTTGACCTTCTGAGCAATTATGAAAAAAATAGTAATTAAATATGAGCTTTGTTTCGTATCATATTTGATACATCCAGAATCTATTGCTCACATCATGGTTAAACAAACAAAAACATACAGAACACAAATGATTTTGAGTTCACATTTACAGTCAAATCTGTATGTATCCTGTGGTGCCTGCCTGCAGTGCATCTATAATTCACCAGGGGGCAGAAGACTTATCAAATTACATACATCAGCTTTCTTTCTTATATATGAAACTCATATATATATATATATATATATATATATATATATATATATATATATATATATATATATATATATATAAATGTAAAATAATTCATCATATAATTATCACACTGATGGTAAAGAGGTATCATATACATATGTAACAAATGTAATACATTTGGTTTTATAGTTAAATTATGTGCACTGTGATTGAGTTCCTTTGCACTTGGAACAGAGATGGGGACTCGTGACTCGGACTTAGACTCGAGTCGCACTTAAGTCCCTACTATTAGAGACTTGAGACTTGACTTGGACTCGGACCCTAAAGACTCGAGACTTGACTTGCACTCCTGGTTTGAGACTCGCAAACAATACAAGTCTTTTCACTGCCCGACTCACAATGCTCACTCCCTCAATACACATCCATGCTCCGCTCCACTCTGCTCCCCCTCGCCTGAGAACAGGAGGGGCCAGCACCGTCCAATGTCAAAAACACGTAATCTACGCAACAAACAGAGCTTCAGCATGGCGGGCGCATTGCATTTTTAAAACAGTAGTATGTTTTTTATAATATTAAAACATAGTACTATGTTTTAATATTTGATTAAAACAGTATAGAATATAATCTCTTATAGTTTGAATACCTTTACTCAAACTGTCAGTTAAGTAATACATGCAACAAGACTTGGACTTGGACTTGAGGTCAAGAGACTCGAGACTTGACTTGGATTTTTGGTCAAAGACTTGAGACTTGACTTGGACTTGCATAAAAAGACTTGTGCACATCTCTGACTTGGACAGTTTTGTTTGGATTTTATAGAATAAAGTAATGAGATTACATTGCCCAGGAAGTAATGAGTAAAGTAATCCAAGTTCAACTTTAGAAAAGTAATGAGTAATTTGTATTTAGATTACTCTTATAGTAAGAGTGGGTTTTATACATAACAGAGTGGCAGAATGTGTCTGGCACACAACGTTTAGGACATGTGGCCTTAGGGTTTGGATGGAAAGAATTACATTGTCTTGTTTGAAGCTGGAAGTACAATCGTAGGACTGCTTTCTGTCCTGCCTTCAGTACCAGTGAGCTATCACAGCCTGTATTTGTGAGATAAAGCTGTTATAAAGACCTTTGTGTACCAACAGCTATTGTTTCAATGTGCGTTGGCGGGAGCATTCAAAGAAATCTGACAAGCACATGCCACATGAAACAGGGAATCAAGTCACAAAGCATTGCTGTTCCTAGTGTTGAGGGTCTCACACATTTAATGAATTTAATGGTCTGTTTTTATCTGAGCTGTAGAGCACCAACAAAACATCCCTATTGGGGTTAGATTAGTTGATCTATATGTCTATTATACATTGTACACGTCTCCTCAGTGTTTGACCTCCTGTATCCGGTCAGAATTAAAATAACGACAGGAGTGAGTTGAATGAAACATGAATTTCTGAGTCACATCACAGTTCATTTGTATCAGTAGCTGTGATTATACTCACTCCTTTAAGATAAGATAATCCCTTATTAATCCCACAATGGGGAAATTTGCAAGTGTAAGTGTAAGTTTAAATGTATTTATTGAGTACTCATCTTTCTTCTTTAGTTTCTTTTATATCCACATAATGCTCTTCCAGGAAGATCTTGAATCCAGAACAAGTAGATCATTAAATAGCTTTTTAATTGCTTTAATTTGTGTTGGTTTGTGAATGTCTTTGGTGGATCTTTGCATTAATAGACTAGCAACAGTCAAAACTCTTTATTTTCCAACACAACATTTGTCTGGAAAAAACAAATATTTGCTTACAGACAGGACTAAATTGATTAGACAAGCTCTGAGTTAGCTTTCAAAAATTCTGTCTGTAATTTTCTCAGAAGATGAGGGTAAAAAACTCAGACTTGGGGCATCAAGATTTAAATAAAATCACCAAGGACCTCATGTAAAAGCCGGAATTACCCTAGGACCCCCTGTAAAGTAGTATAGCTAGCTGTGGGTTGAATATATCTAGCCGTGGCTGAACTAAACATTGTATAAACCTGCTCATATAAACATATAAATCTCTCTGACCAGCAGTTGTTGCTGTGTGAACATAGAAACATACATTCAGTCATCTTGTCCCTTAGAACTCAATTTGGTGAATTGTACTAAGACGCGTTTCCTAAAAGTATAAGTTTGATTTAAGGCCGATAAACAAAAAATGCCACATTTATGGACACATTTGCAGGCAGCTTTGGAACAATGTTAGAGCTCCCCCTAGTGTCACCACCTATGATATCCTGGTACACTTTTTCACATGGACTTCAGTCACATCACATTCTTTGTCAATGATGATGGTTTTACACTCTCACATAACTGACTGGTGTGCTCACTTATTTATATAAACCCTGTCACATGATATCTCTGAGGTCCCAGCCTGAGTTCATTCCAACCCATATGGGTCGATCACTCTAATAATCCACCATTTAAAAGGAAACTTTAGAAATACTTTTTACTGAAAGAGTTGAATGTAGTTCAGTTCATGGAGTGAATGCAGGGCTTTGAATTCAAGGTGCTTAATATGCTGAAGAATAGTGACGTATGGTTAAGAATAATAAGGAATAATAGCCCTTCTTTTAGAATAATGTGTGCACATAATTACCATATTTTGTAATCTTCTTAGTTGGTAATGGGATAAAGCATAAAATATGTTTCAGTATATTATAAGCTTTCTTTTTTTGCATTACTCACTGGATTAAAGGTGCTGTATTCAAGGGAAGGAAAGTAAGACCACTGCATTTCAGAGTCCAGGCTGATTTTTAATGTGGCAGACAGTTAATCTCTGCCAGAGGTGTGAAATCTCACATCTCTTCATACACACATGCACAGACGTAGAGTCAGAAATCATATTTACATATTTTTCCACTTAACCCAGATGTAGTCAATCAGCCAAGAGTTCTTTAGAACTTACACTGTGAGATTACATTTACTAACAACTTAATGGTCACCTAAATATTAGCGCTTGTTTATACACCCACTTGCCACTTCATTAGGTACACATACCTTGTATCTACTCATTGACTCCACTGATCATATATGTGCATGTTGTAGTTCAGTCTGCAGTCCATCTGTTTCTCTGTATACTGTATGTTCTTCAATAGTCAGAAACCCCAAGAGCAGATGGATAATTCTCAGCATTGGAGTGACACTGTTGTGGTGGTGGTGTGTTAGTGTGTGAGCTGCTGGAGATTTAAACACGATGTCCCCAGTTTGCGTTGGTCCTCTAGTCCTTCTTTAGTTCTCACACAATGCTCTTGGATGGTTGGTGCACTATTCTCACTCCAGCAGTGACACTGAGGTGTTTAAAACACAACACAAGCTAACACACCACCACCACCTCCGTGCAGTGCTGAGAATGATCCAGCAGCTCTACGGTGTCCTGACTATTGAAGAACACACTATATACAGAGAAACAGATGGATTACAGTCTGCAATTGTAGAACTACAATGTGCACCTGTATGCTCAGTGGAGCTAAAATGGACAAAAAGTGTGTACCTAATGAAGTGACCAATGAGTGTGTAATAGAATTATAAAAATCCATGCTAAGAATGCAAATCAGCTCAGCTAAACCCCAAAACAATGATCTTTTACGCAGAGTTTACAGCTTACAGCTGTGTGGAGGCCATCGTGTACTGCTGATACACCAGAATATCCCATAGAAGCTTTATGCTGAATCTGAGTCATACTTAACAGTTTGAGTTACTATGAGCTATAAAAGGCAGCAGCAATGAACAGGACAAGTTTTACTGTGTCTTAAACCACATCGACTAGTCTGTGAGATCTGAAGACAGCTTCAGAGGGTTGAGAGATGTTTTAGTGATGTATTTTGACCAAAAAAGTTTGGGATTAGGTGCTGCAGCCATGGCCTAAATGCCGTTGACTTAGGAACCTAACCCTTAACTGCTCCACCAGTGGGACTTCCCACTGTTCTGGGCACATATGCTCACTGTCTACTATTGTGTGTATTTACTATGAGCTTATCACTACATGTGAATAATGCACAGTCATGAACTCATCACGGGATGTCACAGTTGCCATGGTTTACTGCATGCATTAATACTAGTCAGTTGTAGCAGAGTATAGGAGAGTGTACCCCATGATAACAAGGTATCGGGTGAAGCATGGTGGAGGCAGCATCTCAGAAACCACCTGCTGTAGTGAAGGTGTACTGAGAATGGACTCCAACAGCATAACAGTGATGCCATTTGGGCCATTGATGCCGACAACACACCCATCGCTGGTGTGTGTGGTTGAGTGTGTGTAAAAGGAGTGTGTTGATTGTAAAGTGTCCTTGCATTTGAGAAAGTTATATATAAGTGTAACATTCATTTACTGAACGCAAGAGCATCTAGGAAAGTGTCAGATAACCAAACGTTGGGTCTGCAAATTATCACCATTAGGTAGGTAGTCTTAATATTCTGATATGTCTGTGTACTTAAGCGTAATAAGAACCCTGCATATGAGCTTAATACTAGACGTGAACCATTCTTAACAGAATTAAGTGTTACTTGTCATGCTGTAAGAAGGCTCAAAGTGATTCTAGTGTCACTCAGTGCTGGTGACAGATGCACACTTTGTGAGGAATAAAGACTTAAGATCTATAATCCACTCAAGAGATTTTGTTCCCTTTACCATTTTGTATCAGTATCCAACTAAATCACTGTTCAGACTAAAGAAATGTCTGCCTTGCATAGGACATGCTTTGATCAAAGTGAAAGGCATCATACTGCATTAAATATTTCTGTTGTGACAAACCAAAATGAACAAACATCAAGCATGCATCTGTGCAGACTTAGAATATGACCAAATAATTGGTTGCCTTTAAACTTAGACCTGATATCAATTTGAATATCATAACATACTGTTATACATCTGTCATTCATAGATTTATTTAAACTAAAATGACAAAAAAACAAGTATACACTAGAAATAATATAGTACTCAGTGTTTAATGATTTATGACCATTGTGCTCATAATGTGATACGGTGTCCTCCAGATGAAATCCTGTAACACTTTATAATAACTTTCATTTATAGCTAATTAAATAATGATTAATAACTGTGACCAAATCATTAGTTCATGAGAATTTCATTAACAAATGATTTATTAATGATTTACTAATGATTTACTAATGATTTGTTAACATTTGCAAAAATGAATACAATCATTAGTAACTACATGAACTGTCATTTATAAACATTTGTTCATGTTCAAATTCTCATGAACTAATGATTTTTTTCAGTTATTAATCATTAGTTAATGGTTTATTAATGAAAGTTATTACAAAGTCTTACCTGAAATCCTTTATGATATGCACTTTAGATTATGCAAATTCTTTCAGATCTTCTTCAAAACAGTGTCTTGAAACATTTTCAGAATTTTCTCATCAATTTGTTGAAAAACTGGAGATTATCTGCCCAGCTTTGCTCCTTAAAGACTGCATTTTATGATTACATGTCACCTGTTGACATCGCCTCTTTGATATCACATCATTTAGTTTCACTAGCCCTAAATCGCTCCGTCCCTTGTAGACCTGAAAAACAGGAAATGATGTATATTAACAAATGAAATTATGTTAAGCAGTCAAAGCATATATAAATAAATAAATGTAAAAAATATGGCTAAACATGGTTCTTCATTTTTATAAATTATTATAAAATTAGTAATTAAACTATTTCTCAATGTCTGTTGTTTTGACATCTTTACATTTATAAATTATTTTTATTGATTATTTTTTAATGCCCTGCCCTGCACCCGTGAGGGGAGAGGGGACTAACTGCGACCCTGATATGGATAAAGCGGGTGGGATAATTGATGGATGGATTATTATTTTATATTTGTATATAAAACAAGACAATAATATATGAATATGTTGAAAGATGCATGTATCTAATAACTACACATTTACTGTATACAATAAGTAATTACACATTTCTTCTGGTAATTGTGAGATCCTAACACTCCAGCTGCCGGGGCACAAACACAAAGCTAAGCGGCTGTATTCTGGCTTCAGCATAAAAAATGCAGTTTAGTAAAGGTTGTGCTTGTAGTTTGTTGTCTTCTTCCATTTCAGCACCAAACTAAAACTGTGCTGGTGAATCTGTGCTTTTGTTCAATGGTGAGGAAATGAACAATTCTAAATGTCCTAAAAGGTAACAATATCATTAAAAAGGTCATTGGTCAGTATTAATTATTCAGTCTTTTCACTTATTCGGCCGAATAATTTTGGCTGCTGAACATTCTACTAAGAAAAGTTGTCTTTCACCAAATTTCTAATCTATCTGTAGGACTATTGTAATAATGTTTCAGAGTCAGCCGTGCTAACATGTTAACTACATTAATTTAAGACTTTAACATCATGGACTTTCCCACTCTAATAGATATAATCTCTGCTCTTCAGCCATCTGGCTGATAAGTACAATGTTTTTGATGTATTATGGATGAAAGTGTATCATTTATTCCTGAGAAGTTTGTGTGGGTACTGGAAGTTTTCTGATGCATTTGTCTGAAAATGATTATTATTCATGCCCATATCAGCCCACTCCAATGACTCCAATCATAAGGTCAGATGAAAAATTTTATTCCAAAATGCTGTATGTTCATTTGTATATACTGGGGATGTAACCAGATATGAATACATTATTCACAATGAACAGATACATATGAGTCAAGACAGTTTTCCTTTGCTTTTTTTCAGATTTTAATTGGTAAGAAACAACTCTACTCACTCACATGTATCTGTGGCTGCATCCACACACTTCAATTAAACATTATTTCCTAACATCTTTCTTTGATTCTATGTTATCTGTGTTTTCTTGGTAAACTGACAGATCTGACTAGCTTATGGATCATCGTGACTAACAGATCAGACAGATTTGAATGAGAAGAAAAGAAAGGATGTAGATTTGAACAATTCAGATGTTTTCTGTCTGTCAGTTTTGCTCCAGTCTGACCTAAACACTGTAAAGTCCAAAAGAAAAACATATTTATGTACAAACTCGCCATAATTCACAAAGGATATATATATACTTTTATCTACTGATCTGTTTACTATTAAAGTACTTATACATGGTACTGACACCTGGCTGTGTTCCTCTTCATCACTGGAGGTGTTCTTCTTTACTTTTAATCACTTTTGTCAGTCATCTGCTGTCATTACCTGCAGCTGAGACTGGCTTGTTGCTGCCCTGTAACTGTTCACCTCGTGTCAGCTAGTGTCTGTTTAGGTTCAGCAGTGACTGGCTTACATAAGAGTTCGTGTCATGGAGTCATGGAGTCTGCGTAGGTCTAACTTTTGCCGGTATCAGTACTCTTTCAGTTGCCCTGCCTTTAAAAAGAAAAGGAAAAAAAGTGCTCTTTGGGTTTGAGTCTCCTGGCACTTCCCTAGGTTGTTTGTGAGGAGTCTGCCTGTAAATGTGTACCTTCCCCGTGGTGCCAGTTCAAACCCTGGTTTGACTGCATCATACCAGCTGAGCTCAGTTTGATTCCCTGAACCAGGAGAACATAGCTTGAGCAAGGCACCTAACCCCCAACTGTGGCACTGTTTGCTCACTGCCTCCTAGTGTGTGTGTTCACTGCATATATGGGATCTTATCAAATTCTTATGGGATGGGATTCCTATGTATGTAGGATTGTGCTGAAAGTGATGGTTTTCTCTACTGTATTGTCCAATAGAAAAACAAATTCAGCATGCAGTATCAACATCTGTAGTATCGACAGCATAAAGAAAAGCACCAGTTCTGAATAGAATTGCAATGTGATGTGTTCCTGAACGGAGGCACTCCCTACCAACAGCTGTATGTGTGGACATGAGAAAGCCTGAGGACACAGCATAGAGGGATTCTCCAACTGTTTGTTCTTCTTCAGGACATAGTTGCTCCTGGGATCAAGAAAGAAAAAATATGGTTGTGTACTGAGCTCTGAATCTAGTGAAAGGTTTTGCTTAATCCTAGAAGTAAATATGTCCCTTGTGTAGAAGTGCACACGGCCCAGTTGACATCATTGTCACTTCTGCCTGACTGTTAAACCCAGACAAACCCTGTCTTATTACACAAACCCTTTTTTTATAGAAATTCATTTTTAGACATAAAAATAGGATATTGTGAAAAAGTCACATTTTATATTTATTATCATTGTTCTTCATTGATCAATGTTGATTAGTTTGGCTTATAGCTCATGAGTTGGCTACACAGTAATATGATGGTCAGTAGTAGAGTTGGCACTGTGGGCAGCTGCTGGGCATCTGTCACGGCGCTGTGGCCAGGAGGAGATGGATGCATCGGTGGTTGAATTCTTATTACAAGAACTCAAAACTTTGGCTATGAAACAAAACAAATACTGTGGCTATGACTTGACTATGAAACAAAGCTTGAGTAAGACACAGAAATTGACTGTGACAACAATACAATAACTGACAGTGATGGTGAAACATGAGGGAAGCTAAATAGCAAACAATCAAGATGATGAGACAACAGGGTGATGCAATGTCATGATGTCACTGGGAGTGGAGACATGACAGAAACATAAACAAATGCATGTGGCAACAAGATGGCACATGGGGCACATAAACAGAAAAAGAGTATGCAGACAGAGATGATGACAGGGACCAAGCTGTGATGGGAAGGTTCACATCATCTCCATAAAGCTTGTCAAAAGATGGAAGCATGAAGTGCTCTAAAATCTCCTGGTTGTTGATTTTAGATTTGATAAAACACAGTGGACCAACATCAGCCTCAAACCATCACAGACTGCAGAAACTGCACACTGGACTTCAGACACTTTGGATTCTGTGTCTCTCAGACTATTGGAGCTGATTTACAAATGAAATGTAAAATTGACTTTCACCTGAAAAGAGCACTTTGGGGCACAGTCCTTTTCCTTTTTTATTGATATTAGGAATGTAGCAGTTGTAGCTTGAGAGCTTATGTTTGAATAATAAATTATTATAATCACTCTGAAATGTTTTAATAATTTATTAAATAATAATGAAAATAATAATAAATTGATAAAAAATGTAAAATACTTGTAATATGTCATTTTATGTGTAAATAATATAACATTTTCACCATATTCTATTTTTTATGTATGACCCGTTTGTTTGTTTGATTTTTTGCATGATTAATTTAGCTCAGAAGTTGTCACAAGTTACATATGCAGGCAATCATTAGTCATTGACTCCAGCCTGGGTGGCCACAGCTCAAAGGTCCTTCAAGTGTGGAGTGGCTCATCTCTCAAGTCCTGGTTCTTGACCCTTCCTCTAAGAGACTCTGAAGTACAGCATGTACCTTATGTATCTGCCTGATTACTAACAGCTCAGACTGATTCTCAGTCAACAGCATAGCACCTACATAACATATAGCCCCCCCTTTACTAATCACTTGGCCTCTTATTATCCATCACTTGCTTACGTTATTCACCCGCATTATCATTCTTGACCTGAATAACTGCTCATAGGATTGGTTCTGGGCCCAGGCAGATGGTATTTTGTTTCTGTTATATTTCTAATCTGCAAACAGAGCTGTTTTCAGACCACCCTGCATAAATAAAGACAGATAAACCTGAAAGGAAGGTGTCAGGGATCACAGTTGAACGAATACTCCCAGTCACTATTAGGTAGGTGACTGTAAGTAGGTAATATGAAGGTAGGTAATATAGTACTATATATAGTAATATATAGTATATACCTTAAACACAAAAATTCAATTTTGTAGCACAAACAGTTTGCAGATGTTACAATTAGATAATAAGGACAATTCTATGTCCAAATTTTGTGGACACCCCTTCTACTTCACACACAGCTGGAATTGTCTGTAGAGAAGTACTGCCAATAGAAAAGGACTAAGCATGAACCTATTGGCACCATGTCTAATGCCAGTTGTGGGCTTGATGGGCCCTGCACTGATCTGTGGAGTAGTGGTGCTGGAACAATGGTGCTCCATCCAAACATCCATAATACAACAATTGCCCAAGATCAAGCAGAAAGCCTTGCCTGGAACAAGTTTGTGTGTCCCATTACTTTTGCCCATATACCTCATACTCTAGTGGACAGCAGTACAGTATAGTGAAACAAGCATATTGATGCTGAGCTTGTATAGTTAAGCATTATCAGTGCTGTGCAGCAGGGGGTGCTGTGTTAGCCACAGTCATTTTTATCATTTTACTGAACAGTGCCAAAGACATTTCAGCTTAATATACTCATTTTTTTTCTCCATTATAATGCAGAAGATATTATAATGTCATTGCAGGAATGTGTTAAATATTACATAACAGTATATGCAAAGCGACATACAGTAGAGAAAGAGCTGAAAGTGAATTATTCAGTGAGGTTATGGTGGACGTCGCCAAGGAAGAAAGTCTATTTCTAACACATTCGTACACGTCCATCAATTATTCATCCTCTACTGTCTGTGCATTTGGACGGACGCATTCATCTGAGTGTACAGTTGTGCATCCAGGCATCTACGGGTGCCGTCACTCAACTGATGTTCTGCGATAGTACTTGAGACTCTCACCTCCCACTCAGTTTACTCAAAGCTTTGATATGCTGATGTTTCTCTCTCTTTTTTTACATTTACAAGTGAAATATGTCAACTGTGCTGCTTAAACATGTTTATAGTGGAACTGGTGTCTAATGAGGAACAATGGCCTCAAGTGGAGGTTGCTTTTTCTCATCAAATGGCCTGAGATCTATTGTTTCTGACCAGGGGAGATGAAAGCGACAGCACATCTGGCATTTCTACAGTTCTAGCCTAAGGTTGGTGGCCACTTTAAAAGAGCTCCTCATGTACAAAACGGTTATATGAATACATCATGTGGAAAAAGTGTTGGGGCACCTGCTCATTCATTTTTTCTTTGGTATTATACTTTATTCCCAACTCCATTGAGTCATCCCAAAAGCACTGAATAAAGCAAAGAACAGCTGGTCCACTGCTGTGCCCTCTAGCCTTCGCCTGGCTTTAAGCATGGTGCCAACAGGTTAGTCCTATTCTATTGGAAGTACTTCAGTTACTACACAAGCTCTGTTTGTACATCTGTGTCATCTTAAAGTAGCTGAATGCATTCATTAGAAGGGGTGTCCGCAAACTTTTGGCCAGTGTATGAAGCATGCCAAGATATGTTTCCTACAATATTTTAGTAATAATAAGCTGTTGTGTATGATGATGAATGTTTTTTTGTAATAAATGGGTAAAAAAAAACATCATGACCTCTATTGCAGTCCTTAAAGAATCCAATGATAGCTTCCTTCTAATCAAGTGATCATAATCACTGTTATCTTAACAGCTTGCATTTCTTTGTTGTTATTAATGTGTTGGTCCCATCTGTCTTGTTCCCATTCATATTACCCTTGAACTGATTCTACAATCAGCCTCAGGGACATTAAACCCATGAATTAGTGCTCAAAACTCCTCCTTCTAATAATCATTTGAGACTCAGGAAACACAGGTGTTCTCTCACTCTTTCTCTCTCTCTTCTCTTTCTCTCTCTAATCTCTCTCTTTTCTCTCTCTCTCTTTTCTCTCCCTCTTCCTTTCTTCTCTCTCTCTCTCTCTCTCTCTCTCTCTCTCCTCTCCCTCTCTCTTATCACTCCCTCTCTCTCTTCTCTGTCTTTCTCTTGCTCTGTCTCTCTTTCCTCTCTCTCTAATCTCTATCTTTTCTCCCTCTCTCTTTCTCTCTTCTCTTCGTCTCTCTTATCTCTTCCTCTCTCTCTTATCTCTCCCTCTCTCTTGCTCTCTCACTCTTTTCTCTCTCTCTCTCTCTAATCTCTCTTTTCTCTCTTTCTCTTTCCACTATCTCTAACTAACCACTAACTCTTTCTCTCTTCTCTCCCTCTCTCTCTTCTCTGTCTTTCTCTTGCTCTGTCTCTCTTTTCTCTCTCTAATCTCTATCTTTTCTCCCTCTCTCTTTCTCTCTTCTCTTCGTCTCTCTTATCTCTTCCTCTCTCTCTTATCTCTCCCTCTCCCTCTCTCTCTCTTGCTCTCTCTCTCTCTCTCTCTCTCTCTCTCTCTCTCTCTCTCTCTCTCTCTCTCTCTCTCTCTCTAACTCTCACTTCATCTCTCTTGATCTTGCTTTAATTCTCTTTCTCTGTGTCTCACTTTCTCTTTCTAAGGCTGGTTATCTCTGTCTTCTCTTTCTTTCATTTTCTCTATCTCTCAATCCATCTCTCTTGATTTTACTCTAATTCTCTTTGTCTGTGTCTAACTCCTATATTTCTGTGTCTCCCGCTCTCTCACTCTCTCTTTCCTTAAGTCTGGTTTTCTCATTCACTAACTCTGGTCTCTCTCTCTCTCTCTCTCTCTCTCTCTCTGAAGTATTACAGTTTTTCCACATTGTATACACACAAAACGCTGAACTATGCACACAAATCCAAAAACAAGCAGCTCACGTGTTAACATTGTGACTCCAAACTGCTAAACTCTAAACAGAATTCCATTGTTCTTACTCAAAACACAAAATGCATCATTTAGCACACGTTGGTCACCTAAGAAACATTGACCTTCAAATACAAAACCCTACTTACCAAATGGTCTCACAGGAGATCCACCTGTGCAAACTCAATTAGAAGAACACTTCAATCATTTGTCATTTGTATAGAAGAGGATTTAAGTGACTGATACAGGTGTTAGGTGAGATGGTTGAGCAGCAGGAGCACAGAGGAAGAGTGAGAGTAAAAGGAGGCCTTGCAGGCCGAAGAGGATGAGTAAGAGGAGGAGGAAGACAAAGACAAGGCAATTTTTCAAATGAGATACGTGCAACCTTAGTGGACATTGTAACCAATCATGGCCTGACCATGACTGAAGTTGAGTGTTGAGTGCAGACAAATTTGAGCCACTTTACAGTAGCCTCAGTTATCCAGGCTTAGTTCTACAGTATACATTATGGTATACTTTATGGTTTCAGTGCTCACAGAAATGTGCACTATAGTGTAATGTTTGTCAATACATTTATGTAGCAATAAAAACACATATCCTGTAATGTGTGTATATTCTTTTCCCAGAATCGAAAGACAGCCAGCAAGTGATTGCAGACACTAGAAATTCACAACTAAACATGAGACCACCATAGTAAACATGGTTTTGGAAAAACAATGCCAAGAATATATATTCATTGATGAGGCAGAGTTCATCCTGCACAAGATCAGGCAGTGGGGGAGGAACATCATTGGCAACCATGCCATTGTCAATGCAACGTAGTGGAAACATCACCATGTGTGCAGCCATTGGTCACCATGGAGTCATACATCACCATACACAACTTGGTCCTTATAACGCTCCTCATTTGATATCATTTCTTGATGGACTCAAAAACCTCCTCAACCTCCCACAGGAAGAACAACCAGAGCAGACTTCCTGTTGTCATTTGGAATAATGTAAGTTTCCACCGGGCTGTTCTGGTTCTGGACTGGTTCACTAACAATCCTCAATCCAACACAGGAATTATTTTCTGCATGGAGCTGGAAAGTATATGAACACAGACCCTAAGGTCATGTGGCACAACTTTAAGTAATGGAGGAGGCAGGTGATGACATCCACACAAGTGATTGCCTATCAAAGCTTGCCATGAAAGGCGTTTTCCCCCTTTGTTTGGTGAGGGAGAATAATGCAGCTGATGGTGGTGAGAGGTGTGATGAACAGTGATCTGTTTCTTTGCATTTTGCAGTAAATAAATTTTGTTACCTCCTTGTATCTGAACTGATTTTCCTTGTCATGTTTCTCATTGTACTTACACTGGTGAACATTACAATTTTGCAACATACTATATAAAAATGGGTTATATTACACTGCACCAAATACATTTTCATGGACTTGTATTTGAATTTGTACAGTGGCCTCATGAAGTCAAAAACATACACAAACACTTCTGATGAGAGTGCTTTGAATTTATCTTGTCAGTGTTTATTTGATGCTCTGTAAGAGATAAGCATATGAATAGCTCTTTGTACTGTTTTGGAGGAAAGAATCAGTTTTGAGAAGCAGAAGCAGATTTTGCCAGAGATTTGTGGAGTTTCAACAATAGTTACAGTAACATCATGGAGTAAATTTTGAGTT
This sequence comes from Crenuchus spilurus, assembly GCA_036984385.1. Taxonomy (NCBI): domain Eukaryota; kingdom Metazoa; phylum Chordata; class Actinopteri; order Characiformes; family Crenuchidae; genus Crenuchus; species Crenuchus spilurus. Next base: position 31,960 of record BRDA01051571.1, read on the forward strand.
TGTTTAGAGTTTTGAGAAACTGAGCCAAGTTTCTTAAAATGTGTTTAAACATTTGAGAAAAATTGTACTTTGAAATATTTCACATATAGAGAATCACTTATTTATGATTTCTGCAGGATCTGGTATTTTTCTTTGCACATCTGTCAGCGTTGATATTGACAAATTGAGAAAGTGAGAGTAAATCTAACTGGATTACCTTTGGAGAAACTTGGACATGACTTCAGAGTATAACAGTTGCAGTAAAGTGTCTTATAGCTCATGAGTTGGCCAATCAGTCACAGTAATATGATGGTCAGTAGTAGTGTTGGCACTGTGGGCAACTGCTGGGCATCTCCATAAAGCTTGTCAGCAGATGGAAGCATGAAATGCTCTAAAATCTCCTGTTAGATGTTGACTTTGGACTTGATAAAACACAGTGGACCAACACCAGCACCTCAAACCATCAAAGACTGCAGAAACTGCACACTGGACTTCAGACACCTTGGATTCTGTGTCTCAAACTCTAGCAGCTGATTCACAAATGAAATGCAAAACTTTGGAGCACTGAGTAACAGCCCAGTTCTTGTTTTCCTTAGTCCAGGTAGATACTTCTGATATTGTCCCTGGTTCAGGAGTGTTGATAGGACTGTAGTAGTTGTAGCTCTGAGAGACATAAGAAGATGTCACATTGTCATTGAGCTTAGTGGATATTTGTGTGTAAAGAGAGACTGGCTGCCTTTTTGGAGTTATACTGAGCCATTTGCTTGCAGAGGAGAATCAAACAAAGCTCTGTAGATAATTACAAATGTTTAAAAGCTCAATTTGACTCTAACTTTGAGGTCATTTGAGGTTTATTGTTACTGTGTGGTAACTAGCAGGCAGATTGTGTGTTGTAATTTGAAGTGAGTGAGAATTGACTGTCACTGATTAGCAGTGTATTATTAACCTGTGCTCTTCTTGCGCTGTTTCTTTACGCAGACGTAAACCTTATTATTATCCTCGCGTCTATCAGAGAAGAGCACCAGCGATGCACCCAGCGTCTCTCTCCATTACGGTGTCCTCAGTCACGCCCTGCTCATTTGCCATGGTGTCATTCTTCTCACTGCAATTAATGAGAGAAAAAGAAAACAAAGCAGCGGGGGCTGTTGAATTATTTGATTAAGTAGCTGCAGCTAATGGAGTTTCAAGAATTAAGAGCAGATGATGAATTGCAGATGACTCATCAAGGCGTTCAGTTCATCCATTTATCTGCTTATGTATCATCTCATTCGTATGGTCATATATCTTTATTTCATCTCTTTTTTTCTCTGCACTCTTTCATTGGGGGCTTAGAGGGAGGCAATGGGGTGGTCACTTGCTGCACTATTATTTATAATTAATATGTCAGTTTTTTCAGTCTTCACTGTTAAAAGCACAACTGAAAATTTAGAGTAACTTACTGCACTACTTTTTTTAGTTTAATTCAACTTGAGCAACACAAACATCTTAGTTTGGTTGTAATTCCCTTAATTCTTTCATACATGAATTATGAATATAAAACTAAATCCCAAATAATACAACCCAAACCCCAAGAAATACAGTCGGAATCCTGCCCACACTTCCAAAATCCCACTCAATATAGTCAAAACTTCACCTGAGTAAATCAAAAACATACCCAATACATCCAGAAACCCCATCAAATACAATACAATCCCCAAGCATACAACAAAAAACTCAACCAGTACAGTCAAAGCCCTGCTTACTCAACCAAAACTTCACACAATACAATCAAATGTTCACTAAATACAACTGAAACTCCGCCCAGTACAACAAAACCCCAGGACAGTCAGAAGATTTAAACCCAGCTGAAGCTGTGTATGCCCAAAGAAAAAAGTTATTGCTCAAATGTTGCTCTTTTTTGGCTCATGGTCAGTGAGCCTACAATACAAAATCAGGTGAGGCACAATCAATTCTGTGGGCAGCATCACACTCGTCAGTGAAACTACACACAAACCTACTCATTCAATTAATTAAACCACAAATGTACCTCATCAATGAAATTCCAAAAAGCATAATCCGGTGTTCTGAATTTGGCACCCCGCCATGAGATGCATACCCTGTCAGGAGATTTCCTTAGTGGGATTCCATTGCTTTTACTTTGGTGACCAAATGAACTTAAATACAATTCATTCCAGTCATGAATATAGGAAACAAACCTTTTACTGAGGTAAGACGACTGTCTGTGTCTTATCTGTTAACTTTGGTTAAATTGTTGATGTGATTCATTATATTGACTCATTAGCAGCAGCTAACAGTTACTGTGATGTTTTTGAGTGGCAAGCTGCATAGCAACGCTGATACTATAAACGATATTCACATAAACTCCCGTATGCAAAGTGTTAATTTTTTATTGGCCAGCGTCAGCGTGCCCCGCAGGGGGTTATTGAGAGCGTGTTGCACACGCCTATTTCTACTGCTCACATTTCTACTGCTCACATTTTTACTGCTCACGGAGCGTGATAGGCCGGCCCCACAAACATTATCTTAGTGAAGACTGCTGAAAGTACTGACCTTACACAAAACATACAAGAATATTTAAAATATATTGGGAACTATTGCCATTTTCATAAGTCAAATACACAACAGTGTTAGAAAATAATATTTAAATGAAGTAAATTTAAACAAAATTATTGATTATGTCACACACTGCTCCACAGCAACATCTGGTGGGGCTAATGTAGAGATGTCCCTGCTCATGATACTTAATGGAGATCCTCCTAAAATTTTTAGGGAAAATATATTGAGAAAGGAGACATGTAATAGTTCTTACAGCATCAAATCTGTCCTGGGGGAGAAATAATTGAGTTCGTACTGAGATTCCTGTGAACATAAATATTATTTTTGGTAAATGTGAGACTTTGAGATCAAAAGGACACATGTGAGGTCTTTTTCTAAAGAGAAATATCTGAGCAGTATGACACTTCACTTCTGATCTTGTTCAGGAGAAACTGCTGAGATATTAAGAAGATTTTGGATTTGTTTTTTATTGAGGTGAAAGAAAGAGACACAGATGTTGGCAAACATGATTCAAAATATATGATGATGATTTAGGAGAACTTTTGAGCAAACTAAGAAGACTGAGTTGATGAAACTCAAGTTCAATTAACAAAAAAAATCTGAGTGCAGTAATTTACCTTAAAATGTCAATTTGCGATGATATTTACATTTTTTACAGTGTTAATGAGATATTATATGTATTATGAACTGTTTTCCTCTTCTCTTGATAACGTTCTTGTAGACACTGTGTCAGGCACATTATACACTCGGGATTCATTTGATGTTCTTCTCAAATCCTTTCAAAGACCACATGCTTGTTTACTGCTTCTAGGCTTAAGAGATGGCAAAGGCATGTGCCTTTACACTAATCAGTGCACCAATCAAGGCACTAAGCCCACTATTTCCTCTTCCATGCAGCTGTTTTAGTAGAAAAAAGCACATTACACAGAACACATTACAGCAAGCACATCATGTTAGTTTAAACCATGACATACATGCTGGAGCTCTGATTAAAGCATCATGTCCAAAGCAGATATGAGTACTCATTTGGAATTAATGCCTTTCTGATGCTGCTTGTGAAACATTTGTGAACATTTTCATTTGTGTTCATAATTTCATTTAATTAACAGTCATATAATATATATTAATTACATATTTTTAAATGTCTTTTTTAATGTTGATAGTGTTTGAATTGTAATTTACTTAAACTTAAAATTAAATATTCTAATAATGGGAGATTCTGGACTTAGCCACAAGCCAAACTGATCAACATTAAAACAACATTAACTGGCTTGAAATATGTCATATTTAAATATAAAACAAACTTTCACAATATCCACATTTTTTCATGCTTTAATATGTAAAATATTAGCAGAATTTTTACACTTGCCCACTTAATATATTTATCCAAGCTTGTTTAGGACAGAGTATGACTTTGAAAAGTGAATGTCTTGTAAAATATCATTTATTAATCAATATTTATGTTGGTCATCATCACTAAAACTGATACTTAGTCAGCTTTTCTGCTGAATTTGTTGTCCAAGATGGCCGACGCTGCATTCAGCTACACAAGTTTTTTTGTTATTATTTATTTTTAAATCTCACAATAAGTCATAATGTGTCCTAAACCATAATGACTAGTCTTTAAGACTTTAATTAGATTTTGTTGATTTGTTTGGCAGGAATGACTAGTTTATTTAGGTGACTATTGAGTTCTAGTGTTTGCTAGCAAAGTAACAGTTCTAAAATGCTTGATCAGCTCTTCCTAATCTCAGTCTGTTTTCATAGATGACTGACACATCATTGAGCTACTCAGGCTTTTGTTATTATTTTTAAAGCTCACTGTCATACTGTGTCCTATACCACATACACTACTCTGTAAGATCTGGATCTGGTTTCAGCAGATTGAAAAGATTTGTTGATGTATTTTGACAGAAGCAACTAATCAATTTAGGTGACTATTGAGTACTAGTGTTTTTTACAATGGTTAAAGCTCTAGTTCTAAACTAAAGAGGCACGTTTTTGACTTTGAACAAGTTTAATTTTAGGCTTAGGCTTAGGTTAGGTCTGGGAAATTGGCCACATATGTAGTTTTACTGGTCTTTTTTTAAAGTGTAAAACCAAAAGTTTTTAAATGTCTTAGCATAGCTACATTTTTGAGGCATTGTTGGTAAAATTATATATATTCCGTAGTTAGGGGACTAACAGTGACCCCGATTAGGATTAAGCAGGTGCATGAACATACATGTTAAACATATCCAAGAAATAATGAAGATGATCTCAATTATCATTGTTTTTTGTCTGTTTCTGTATAAAGAGGTACAAAAGATTTAAAAGACATTTTAAAGTCATGTTAAAGTCATATTGAGGAAAATGCTAGTTTGCTTGCAACAAGATTCAATCTAAATTCAAGATAATTAGACTAAGACTGACCTTGGATTAGAGTCCTCTGAATTTATGATGCTCCTCACTAAAAGGTCTTGCTAATCTTAGGTGGCCTTCTGAACATTCAACTACACAAGTGTTTTGTTATTTTTAAAAGCTCACAATGAGTCATACTGTGTCCTAAACCACATTTACTACACAGTAAATCTGCCAGTGTTAAATCAACACTATTAGAGTTAAATTAACACTGAGGGTGTCAAAATTTAACACTCCCAGTGTTAATTTAACTCCAATAGTGTTGATTTAACACTGGCAGATTTACTGTGTAGTCTGTGAGACCCTAATTAGGATCTTAATGTGGTTTGAGCAGATGTTTTTGGGATCTGTTAAGTGATTATTGACGTTTGGTGTTTGTTAGCAAGGTTACAGCTCTAGTTCTAAACTAAAAAAGCTAAAGTAGGACTACAAGCCTACTTTAATTTAATTTAATAATTAAGTTTTGATTGATCTGAAATGAGCCATTGCCTTGATGTTTGAAGTGGTGTCGAGGTTATACCTCGAATGTCACACTATGTATTTGAATTATTAATGCGTAAGTATAAAAGCATGATTAGATATAGATATCTCAACTGTCGAGCACTTCTACCAGTCAGATCAAAGCAATCCACAATGGATCGTGCAAACGAATGTAATCCATGCAGAAATATGATGAATGATTCATTCCAATTGATTAATTAATATGTTTACTCTTTGAAAGATTTGACTTTTCCTTACAAAACCGTCCGAGGTGCATCAGAGACTTTGAGAGATTGCTTTTCATAAAGTGGCCTCCTCATTTCTCTGTGAAACACAGCGCTCAAATATTAATGGGGTTCAATGCACAGATGTAGATGTGTGGACGTGGCCTCTTTGAACAGGAATGTGGTGTTTTTTTGGCTGTTGCGTATTCCTAACACATCGCCGCAACCCAAAGTAGCCTCAGGCTAGCCTCTGGCTTCCAATGCCATGCGCAAATGCAGAGAGACTCCAAAAGCTACACCCTGGGCATGCACACAAAAGGAGTTCTCCCACTACTGAGCAACCTTGAGCCATGACTCATCCACTTTTCATCATCGTTCCGACTTCTCTTACATCTCCAACATGGTTCCGTCGGCACAGCTACAAATGAATTTTTTACACGGCGCCCATTGAAATGGCGACGCATTAACAACCACCTGAGGAAGACGGCGGTAAGAAACAGGTCATGTGTGCCAAATGCTTTGAGCTGTATGCACATGTTTTGAGGTTTGTAAGATCACGTTAGCCATGGCTCATCACAGTCTTCATGCATGGGCACGGAGCACTTCGAGAATTTTTAGTGCATCTGTGGATCAACTGGTGATTTTTAAAAACTTAAACAGTTGCTTGTATCTACACTCATTTCCTCCACTGTGCATATAGGTGCACTTTGTATAGGTGCAGACTGTAGTCCATCAGTTTCACTTTGTTCACACTGTTCTTCAATAGTCCGGACCCCCATGGAACCACCACATTCTCAGCACTGCACTGACACTGATTTGGCAGCAGAGCTGCTGGAGATTAACCTTTTTGCATTCTGTGACATCACAAAATGTTTTTTTGCAGGCTAGTTTGTATTATGTTCTGTATATATTGATAAGATTAGAAACTTTAATGTTTAATTGCTATGTCAGACTCTTCACAGAAATGTGAACCAAATCTGTACCTTTTTTGCCACTTATGGCTCAGTTACGGCACTCACAAGTGTCTTGTGGTCCAAATGTGAAGAGCTGGGCTTGATGTTTGGGCCAAACATGTGCCAAATGTCATGAGCTGGGCTTGATTTGGGTTAACACACCTTAATTTGAACATCTTAATATGATACTATCATTCAAGGCCAAATGTGGGCCATAAGAGAACTGCAGATGTGGGCCACATTTGGGCCATTAATTCATTACTGTGTGGGTTTTACTTTAAAGAGGGGAAACAAGCATTTTCAGTGATATGGCCTCTTTAATGATGTGAATGATGTGCTGCTGGGCTTCTTAACCAGAACAGTGGCAATTTATTTGGGTTTGTTCTATTCAAATCATCGTAATGTTGCTGTTTCTTCTTTTGAAGTGGACTACCACTGGCTCCCAGTGTTTACTGTAGCTGGTGTCACTAATACTGACCATAGTCACAGAATTGCACTTAGAAGTCAAATCTGCACATCTGTCACTCGCAGAGCCAGGCATGCCGCCCAGATTTGTCCTTGTAGTTAAGACCTGATTAGATTTTTTTCTATTTTTTCTGTTTCTACTCCTTTCCAATGTGTTGAATAACAGGATGTTTCCAAAATTGGAGCTTGATGTCAGGCTGAAACTTTTTCTACCTCATTACAGCCAAAGTGTCAGTGGACATTATTTCTATTGTTTATTGTAAAATTTTGGCTCTCTATTATATAAAATACAAATATTACAACTACTAATAATAATACTAATACTGCAAATAAGTATAATAATAATCAAAATAATCCTGATCATCATCGTAATCAACATCATGACATACTACTACTACTACTACTACTACTACTACTACTAATAATAATAATAATAATAATAATAATATAGAAAATTTTGATTATTTTAATACAACCTTTATCTTTTAATATTTCAATAATATGTTGTGTAGTAAAAATTATATAATTTATATATTACATATAATATTTGTAAGATTAATATTGTAAAATATTATTAAAATGTTATTAAAATGCCACATAATCTCATTATTATTTTTGTAAAATAAAATAATAATAATAATAATAATAATAATAATAATAATAATAATAATAATAATATGTAATGAATTTAAAACATATGGCAGCTTAATTTTAGAATTAAATTATAAACATAAATTAACAGTATTTTTGGAGATGCACTAGCATAATCTTGTATATAAGTGTCATATTATGCAGTTAGTGAGACTAGAACTTGGAATCAAACCGTCACTGAAGGGAATGAAAAGTGCAATTCGAATTTGTGCAGCATGCCTCACCACTGAGCCTGTAGAGTGAGCTGTAGCCTTCTAAACAATATAAACTAAAATGAGGATACAGGCGACTTCTAAGAGAACTTTGCCAAAAACAAGCAAAGCAACTCTGCTTGAGTTTGCCAGGGGCTGATGCCCCACCCTATACCAGGTGCAGCAACAAACACTCACACAGTTTCTGTCCGCCAGGGAAAGCATTCCCACTCTATACTTGGTGAAGCATCACCAAGGAAAAACCAGGAAAAACATCCTTGAGGAAACCGGAAGAAAGCCACTGTGGGTATCTTTCCTTATGGGAAAATGTACTACGAGTTATAGGTTTACAGCCCATGAAAGTCAGGGAAATCTCAGGACAAGAACAGCCAGCAATGGCCAGAGAGATTTACCTGTTACTGGCAAAGTCAGACCTGCACAGGCAATGCCAATGATTACACCAAACACACTGGGCAAAGCCTATATCTATAAGCCAGTCACCAGCTGCAGGCAATATCAGCTGATTATGGGCACTTAAGGAATCAGAAAAGAGGAACCTGCCCCTAGTAGTGAAGGGCCTGCCCCTTACAACAGGGAGTTGATTATAAAAATCTACCAGAGGTCTGGACTGCCTGTTACTTTATCCATTATTGATGCTATAAAGTTGTTTTTTTCTGCTTTTGTCTACACATGCTGTTGTATAAAAAGAAACTCTACATTATACCACGTCATAAACATCAGATCAGCCAACTTTTCAAAGATGTTGGCCGTGCCCTCGCAGCGTATCTATAATCCACATGGAAAGACGGCTGGGAAAATTACAAAGATGTGAGAGCAGCTACTAGATCTCTCTATACTGACTCATTTAGAACACTAGACCTATATGTGTAATCAGTTCACATTAGTCATACTAAGTAAGATTGCCTTCAAATGGCATAATTTGGCAACTGCTAATTCACACAAGGCTTGTGTGGCTCTCAAGAGACAGCTATTTAGCACTTTTGTCCATATGCATCATTTTGACCTTTAAAAACTGTTTCTCATGCAGGAAAACAATGTGGCTTGCTTAAATTTGTAGTCATGTTGTGGAATAGGGCCTAACCTCTCTCCCCACTGTAATTCAATGTGTTTGGAGTGTTTGGAGCATAAAAAGCCACCCACCCATGTACTGACGGACTCCTGAGCATTGTGGTAATGTCTTTTGTAAAAGAAGCCACGTTGGATTACAAGGCAAAAGTGTTCAGTGTGTGGAGAAACATGGAAAGATGGCAGCTGGGATTAGAACCACAAGGGAAAGTAGAGTCATGAACTTGTCCTAAGTTGTATGACAGTTTAACTGTGACTGCTTTTTCTTTGTTACTTTTACTTTTTACATTATTATTATTATTATTATTATTATTATTATTATTATTAGTAGTAGTAGTAGTAGTAGTAGTATTGCTGTTTTTAAAGAATTATTAATAAATGTATTATTAATTGTTGTATTATATATATATATATATATATATATATATATATATATATATATATATATATATATTTAGTTTTACTTTTTACACTATTATTATTATTATTATTATTATTATTATTATTATTATTATTATTATTATTATTTATTGTTGTTTATTGTTGTTTATTGTTGTTTTTATTAATTATTTCTTATATTATTATTTTATTAGAAACAATGTATCTTTTTGAGGTAAATTATAAACACAGATTATCTGATCAGTATTAAAGCAAAAAAAAAGTATTGAATATGTCGATTTACATGTAATGAATATAAAATATCACATTTTAGATTAAATTATGAACAAAAAATAACTTCTTACACCATATTTAACATTTTTGAATATAGTACTGAAGAGAGATGCTTTATTGTTACCACAGCATTCTCCTTTTACATTCTCCTAGACTTTCCTCACCTGTCTGTGGAAGCTCTGTTTGCAGTTGTGTTATCCTTTGCAAAGCCAAAAGCCCTTGAGTTTAATAATGCGGAGAACGAACCCCGGTGGGTTTTATGTTCTCCCGCTCTTTTATCTCGATAGAAAGAGTGCGGGAAGACGCAGGAAAAAAGGAAGTATTGAATATTTTCATTCCATTTCCTGTCACATTAAATCTTCAGGGATATCCAAGTGAATCAGAGGACATGTCACGCTGTCTTATTACATTTAATCAAACGTAATCATTTTAACATAGTGGGATCAGTAACACATGAGGCTTCTCTGTGGATTGGTTCATCCAAGATAACTTAAGGATGAGAGAAAAAAAAAGATTATTCATGGAATCAGTCAGAGGTTTAAGCTGAACCCACGTTCTGACATGCCTGATGTGGTTTGGTGGACGGCCAAAGAAATACGACCAAAATATGAGCAGAGATTTATGAGTCTTTATAAGTTTAGATGAGTCTGATTTGTCTGTTATCATTCTGTTCTGCTTCATTTCTCACCCACTTATTGTCTTGCCTGATATATGAATTAACATAATGAAATTAACTTAATGAGACTTTATTTCACTTCACAGCCTGAAGATGAATTCAGGTCATATTGCACCCTTACTTTCCTCCCTCAATCAAGTGTACTGGAAAGTATGTCTTAGCCTTGTTTTTGGCAGAATGCAAATGGACAAAAATGGTGGATAATTCTAAGTGACCCTGACGTGGTGGTGGTGTGCTAGAGTTGATCAGAATCAGCAGAGCTGCTGTCACTGTGTCCACTCACATATCTTCTACCTTGTAGATGTAAAGTCAGAGATAGTAGCTCACTGTTTACTAGTTGATGCACTATTTTCTGACACTGATGTGTTTAAAAACATCAGCAGCTCTGACACACTATCACACCACCACCACATCAGTGTCACTGATAATGATCCACCAGTGGTGAGTAAAGTATACAGAGAAACAGATGGTCTACAGTCTGAACTACAAAGTGTACCTGTATGTGTATACATCTGTATTCATTGCATTATTACTATGCACGGCTCCTCTGAAGTGTGGGGCTTGGACCACCACCCCTGCCCCTATACTGGCTCTGTATATCTACTTTAATCAGTATCATTGCCTCTGAAAAGCTCTGGGATAACACTAAGAGTCTATCAGTTAAAGACTCCCTGGAGGCAACAACCAGTTCAACATGCAGACAACAATTAGTGCGCTAGTGAACTAGTCACTGCTAAGTGTTGATGCCTCCAAGCTGGCGTGTAGTCCTGAGCCTGTGGAGAGAGTGGAGGCGAAGACGGGCCGGTGGTGACCACCACGGTTCAGCTTGACCCGCTGCTGACGGCTC
>BRDA01051573.1:0-2500 GCA_036984385.1 Crenuchus spilurus
TATATATGTATATGTATATATATGTATATGTATATATGTATATGTATATATGTATATGTATATATATGTATATGTATATATATGTATATGTATATGTATATATATGTATATGTATGTATATATATGTATATATATGTATGTGTATGTATGTATATATATGTATGTGTATGTATGTATATATATGTATGTGTATGTATGTATATATGTATGTATATGTATGTATATATGTATGTATATATATGTATATATATGTATGTATATATATGTATATGTATGTATGTATGTATGTATATATATATATATATATATATAGAGAGAGAGAGAGAGAGAGAGAGAGAGAGAGAGAGAGAGAGAGAGAGAGAGAGAGAATAAAACCCATAACCTGGTATAATTTATATATTTTTTTCTTTTTCTATATATAACTCTCTTATTTCCATCACTGTTTATATTGGACGCCTAACGTGTCCTTTGGTAAACTGCAGAGCCCATTAACACGTTAGACCCAACTCGTTTTTCCGTGGGAAAATTCTGGCCAGATTTTTTTCCTTGTAGGCTCGACTAGCCACACCCCCCTGTATCTTCAGTTTCAACCATCACGCCCCCCAGGGTGGTTGAGCAGCCAATCAGCTTGTCAGTAGCCCCGCCTCACCTATTCAACAGCGCATTAGACGCTCATTGTTATGCAAAACAGTGTGTGTACAATATTGGCGGTGGAGAGAGCTCCGGGAACAGACCCACTGCAGGGAGACTCCAATAACGGAGCACAGAGAGGGACACTAAAGTTTTCTTGAGTCGCCACGAACCGTCCAAAACCTTTACAGGCAAGTACCCAAAGCTGGAGTCTTGAGTCACCTTAGGTCCACCTTAAATAGCGGCTACACTGAGACTCCTAGCAGCCCGTCCAGCCGCGTGAATGGAACTGTTGCTCTATTTAAGGTGGAACGAGAAACTTCAGCTTTATTGAAACGACTGAGCTTATTATGTGTGTATTTACCTTTTCTTCTTTCACTCTTTTCAGTCACCCTTGCTGTGTGTAAATATTAAAGATGCTCTAAGAGTTTCTGGAGGTGAAGCTGACTGCAAACACGAGGGATTGATTCTGCATTTCACGGAGATGACTGCTGCTTTGAAATAACTCAATTAATAGTTTTTATCATTATTGTATATATAAATATATATATTCTGCCATAACCCCGGTGCTGCTATTGAGAAGGCGAACGGGAGATTAGCCTACATCATTTTTTTCATCGATAATTTTGGATTTTAGCCATTTGCACACCAAGTGTGTCGTTTGCTTTCTGTCCTTTTTGGGATATACCGTCGCTTAGTTCTCTCCTTCTTCTGTGTTCCCCCCAAGTGCCTGTAACTGGGGTTTATTTGATATAAATACGTTTATTTTTGATTATTTTGAAACCTCCAGTAAAGGCGAGAGAGCCAAACCTACCACGCGTCAAAGCCCGCGTTCGTGCACCATGAGCCAGGCGGATATATCCACTTGCTCCGCGCCGCAGAGGGTCTTCCAGGAGGCGGTGAAGAAAGGCAACACGAAGGAGCTCCACTCGCTGCTACAGAACATGACAAGCTGCGAGTTCAACGTGAACTCTTTCGGGCCAGAAGGGCAAACGGCGCTGCACCAGTCGGTCATCGACGGCAACCTGGAGCTGGTTAAGCTGCTGGTCAAGTTCGGAGCAGATATTCGGCTGGCCAACAGGGAAGGGTGGAGCGCCTTACACATCGCCGCTTTCGGCGGACACCAGGACATCGTTTTATACCTCATCACCAAGGCCAAGTACTCCTCCGGCGCCAGGTAAACCATGGCAAAACAAACAACAGAAAGAGAGAGACGAGCTCCTGTTTAAACCCGTTACTCTGCCAAATTGAGAGACGATGGCAAAGTTCCCTTAAACCAAATGGATGGGAGGGAGACAACGAAGCTGAACACAGCTTGGATCTCATTCGAATTCCCAATTCCACCTTAAATTGTGCAACAGGTCCATTCACTCGCCTGTTATGCCGAGAGTCTTCTAGCAGGCGGCTGTGGCTCCATTTAAGGTGGAACGGCAAGTTCGAGTCCGATTCATAAGAAGCTAACTGAGCTTCGTGGGAGGGATGAGGGTAAAATGGGGCCTTTAACTGTAACTAACTACATGGTCACATGTACACCTGACATCATGGAGATAAAAAAATGAACATGCATATATTTTTGTGCGTTGGTACTAAAGCTTTTTGTATGTGTGCGTGTGTCCTGAATGTGTAAAAGTATCAGACTGGGACTCGGAAAAGTGAGCTCTTGAGAGCAGATGCTTATTGCGAGCCGTGCTGTATCTGAAACGAGTTGATTTCTGCTTTTCTCATTCGTATTGCGGCAAGGCCCGCCCACTTTGCGCTGCGACTGGCTAGAGAGACCCACATCGCCCGGCTTAATAGGGTTTAAAAAACAGCCCGCCGTTCTAGAACGCATTTGCCAGCCAATCGTAGCGCAGGAAGGCGTGGCTTGTCG
>BRDA01051575.1:4537-15476 GCA_036984385.1 Crenuchus spilurus
AGCGGTGAGATGTCTCTCTGAATAGTCACACGACACTGACACTAGGGGGAGCTCTAACATTGTTCTACAGAAGCTACACTGATAAGTCTCTCTGTAGAGTGGCGACACTGACACTAGGGGGAGCTAGTAAAACTGGTAAAACATGTTACTAGTTGATGTGTGATGGTGTTTAGCTCAGGAGTACAGTAAGCAGCTGGTGGACTGTATATGATCAGGTGGAGAAGGTGAATTGTTTTTGCTCACTGTTTTCACTGAGCCACTTACCGTACTTTGAATATTCATGAGATAGGTGAGAACACTCAGGTGAGAGGTCTTGGTCAGGTGCCGCGATCTTTGTTTATAGAGACAAAATGGGCATTTGCACCCATTCCTGAGCTGCTAATCCTCTAATGGAGAATGAATGTCATTATCATATGATTGACAGATTGTGTAAAAGGATGGGGAAAAAAGCACAGCACACTGACTAGTGCTGAAAAATGTGTCACTGCTTAAATATGCTTCTTTCACAAGAATCTAAAAATGTATTTTGATTAAAGCTATATACTGCATATATTTGAAAAGGAGATCCTTTAAGGTTTCCAGTGAATGTTTAGTGTTGTTTCTAGGATAAAATCTCCGTATTGTGAAATTCCGTTAACATCCCACCGGCGGGAGCGCTGATTTCAGAGGGTTAAGTTAATGAGGCTTGTAATGTGAACAGTCTTAATGTCCTTTACAGTCAAAACAATGAATTTATTAGCAGAACTTCACTATAATATAGTTGGCTAGCGTTGTGGATAACACCACTGAAAGTGGTTTTGGAGAAACTGAAAAGAGGGACTTCATCAAGAACATAAACATATTTTTACCCATGCTCCTCAGCTCTATGTAAGAGTGCATGTTCTGCATCTCTGATGACATCAAAGAGCCATAAGACTGAGGCTCTGTGTTCTCCGGGATGTGAAATCTTACACACACCTTCAACGACAGGCATAAGAAGCTGCTCTGATCTAAGAGCCCAGCCGTCAGTCAGCCTCTAACAGTCCGGGCGGCTCCTCAGGCTGACCTTGCTCTCTGCTCTTTTTCCACGAGGAACGTTCTAGAGGGGATACGTACTTACTGTTAGTGTGTGTGTGTGTGTGTGTGTGTGTGTGTGAGAGAGAAGGGGTTAGAGATTAGACAGCGGGGGTCTCGCTGCTAGACTGGCAACCCCGCCAGTCTCTCCGTTTCCTGCAAAAAGCAGATAATTAAATATCTCTCAGGAAAAAAAGTGCTTTTCTTTTTTTTTTTTTGTACACGACCGCCTGTCAGCTCCTTTAGTTTCTCTTTTACCTTTTGAAGTCATTCTCTTTTTCTTCTCTCCTTTCTCTCTCTCTTTTATAAAGTGTAGATATTGAAGGATGATAATTGTCTGGGAACATATAATCAAGCAAAAAAAGCTGCATTTTCTTCCCCTTCTGCCTTTTTTTTCCCCAAAAATTCATTTGTCGTATCCATCCATCCTTCTCACCATCTCTCTATCTGTCCTTCTCTCTGTCTCTCTCTCTCTATCCATCCATCATTTTTATCCATCCTTCTCACTATCTTTCTATCCATACATACTTCTATTTCTGTCTCTCTCTATTCATCCCTCTCTCTATTAATTCCTCTATCCATCCACCTATGCTTCTCACTATCTTTCCATCTCTCTTTATCCATCCAACTCTCTATGTCTCTATACATCCCTCTCTGTTTATCCACCCATCCTTCTCATTTTCTCTCTATCCATCCATACCTCTATCTGTCTCTCTCTATTCATCCCTCCATCCCTCTCTCTCTCTCTCTCTCTCTCTCTCTCTCTCTATCTATAACCATCCATCTTTATCTACATCATATATCCATCCTTCTCACTATTTCTCTTCCCATCTATCCATCCATATGTATCAATACATCCTACCATCTATCCTTCTCACCATCTCTTTATCCATCCATCCACCTTTCTGTATCTACAGCTTATAGCCACCCATCCTGCCCACCATGTTCTCTTTCTATCTATCCATCTGCAGGTATCCATCCTTTCATCCATCCTTCTCACCATCCATCCAGCCATCAGCCTGTTGACTTTATTTTCTTTCTTACCTTTTGAAGTAATTCTCTCTCTCTCTCTCTCTCCCTCTCCCTCTCCCTCTCCCTCTCTCCCTCTCAAAGTGTAGATATTTAAGGACAATAATTGGCTGGAAACATATAATCAAGCGAAAAAAGCTGCATTTTCATCCCCTTCTGCCTGTTTTTTCCCAAAATGTGTTTGTTAAGTGAAGTTTATAATAAAGGAGACAGAAATTGGCAGTACAGGAATAATTAAAGTTAAAAACACAGCACAGTATTTAAACGAAAGCCTCACTGACTTTGTTTTTGTGCCTTTTTTCTGGATTTCAATCTCCGTCCTCTTTAGTTTAGACTTAAAATGAGGAGGAAGAATAAAATCAAAGGAGAAACAAAGCCAGGAGCCACGCCGTGCTCCGAGTTTCAGACATTGTCCACACAATTTGACTGAAAGTGCAGCTGATGTAAGGTCAGTAAAACTGCACCGACTTTAGAATCCTGGACTCGGGACGACGGAGAGGAGAGACAGATCTTCTTCTGCCTTTAAATCTTTAAACTTAAACTTTCTTAGACTTAGAAAGAAGCCAAATTAACTCTTTCTATCCATCCATCCATCCATCTCTCTAGCTCTGTCTATCTCCATCAATCCATCCAAATATCCATCCATTTATCAATCTACTTATCAATCCATCCATCCTATATCTTTTCTGATGGCACTATCCATCAATTCATCCATCTCTATCTATCTCTCTATCCATCATCTATCCATCTCCATTTCTCTATCCAACAATCTATCAATCTATTCATCTCTTTATATCCATCCATTCATCTTATTTGTTGCTAGATGTTTACACAGAAAGCCGACAGACAGGAAGAAAGGATGACAGTCAATGAGAACGAGCTTGTGTTCATGAGTCAGAGAGGAAGTGGTGGCTGATTTGGTCGAGGCAGGTGAGAAGCTGCTGATGCTGACTCAGAGTGACATGCACAAGAGAGCGAGAGCGAGAGCGAGAGCGAGAGAGAGTGTGGGGGGTGACTTTTATGTGATCCGGTGAGTCAAATTGGGCCATCAGTTGGATGATAAGCCTCACAGGTCACACACACACAGCATCCCTCCCACCCATTTGGGGGCTTATCAGATGGTGGGGCGCACGGATGAAAGGCCTGGCGGGGTGTAGGGGGCGACGTGTCTCCTCTTTGTAGGCGACATGTGTTACCATTGTCGGGGATCAGTGAGCCGGGCCGCGCGCATGCCGATCATACCGCGGAGAGAGCGCCGCAGAAAATAGGATCTTTAACTACTCGTGTGTTCTGATTCACAGAGCCTGCCATCTTTACTGGGGGGTGGAGAACATCATGAAGGAGAACACGACTGCAGCCGAGGAACAAAAGAACAAAGGGAGTGAAGAGGCAAAATAAAACTCGCAAGACAAAGGAGAGGCTGAGCGGTGGAAGAGGATGGAGTGAGAGATGGAGAGGTGTACAGAGGAATGCTACTGAGGGAGGCTGAGGAGGCGATGGCACTGCTCAATCCTTCCGACCCCCACTTTTCCAGACTTCACAAAAATCTGCACAGGTATTCCCAGACGCAGGCATGAGAACCAGACACCAGGGCAGGAGAGGAGGGAAGGGGGGTTGTGTGCTGGAGCTGTAGGAGTGGGCAGGGAAGGGGCAGAGCCAAAGAGAGATGGCGGGAGCTGAAGGAGAAGAAATCGGAGCCAAGAACGTGTGTTCTCCCACTGTGGGTATAGTATCGCTGGACGAGTTCACGACCAGTTTAATCAGTTGTACAGTATGTTTGCATAAGAATACTAAGTCAACAAATTACGTTTGATGACATTGATAAATATTAAATTAGAAAAACTATGTATATAATGAGATACACAATATGTCGCCCCTTGCTGGATAATCCATGCACTGCAGGCATCTGAGGATACACGCAGATTTCTTTCTGAAATTATGTGAGTAAAATTTGAAAACATTCCGTGCTTAAGATGTTAAAATGTTTTTTTGTTATCTGAACAACACATTCTGGACGTATCAAATATGACACAAAACAAAGCTCAAGCATTTTGTCATTCCATTTCTTTTTTTTTTTGCTCGTAATCATGTACTAGTGCTTTGTGCTCAGCTGGCGGGAAAACTTTACCTGGTCCCTCAACACCAGCTCCATAAGCAAGCAAGCCCAACAGTGTCTCTACTTCCTAACAAGACTAAGGAAAGCTCATCTGGCACCTCTCATCCTCCCCACCTTCTACACAGGAACCATAGAGAGCATCCTGAGCAGCTGCATCACTGTCTGGTTTGGTAATTACACTGCATCTGACCACAAGACTCTCCAGGTTATAGAGAAGGTCATTGGGGTCTCTCTCTCATCTCTCACTGACATTTACAACAACCGCTACATCCGGAAAGCTCTCAGCATTGTGGAGGACCATCACATCTCTTCACCTGCTGCCTTCTGGTAGAAGATACCGCAGCATTCAGACTCTCACTGCTAGACTGTCCAACAGTTTCATCTTTCAGGCTGTCAGACTCCTTAATGCACACAGTCTGACTCTCAGGGACTAAATATCACTGCAGGTTTGCACAGCACTGTGTACACAATCACTGCAATATTTGCACATTTGTGTAAAGAAGTGGAAGGAAGTTATATCTGCAATCTTGCAGTTTTTTGTCTTTTGAGAGGATAATTGCAAGTGAAAAGTGAACAATGTTCTTGCAAACAAAGAACCTCAATGTTTAACCCATTAACATCTTCACCAAGACAGAAGCAAAGGATTTTAGAACAATATTGTTTACAGAACAATAATGTATATAATCAGTGCTTTTATTTTTTATGACTTTATTTTTTTATATATCCACCTCTACCAAATGGTTGAGATGGCATTTTATGGTTAACAACAATAACCATGAGTTCTTTCTCTCTCTCTCTAATACATGTTTTCAACTATTTGATCCAATTTATTTCTTGTGGCACTAGGAAGCATTGCTGGTTTGCATTCAGACACCTAAATGTTGCATTTCTAGCAACCTCTAGTGGAGGTTTTCTACAAATAAACCTCTACCAACTGGTAGAGATGGCACTATGAAGTTTGAGTTAAGTTTAACTGCCTGAAGTGGTGGGCAGCCTCTGTCCATGGTGCCCAGGGAGCAGATGGGGGTTAGATGCCTTGCTCAAGGGCACTTCCATCATATCCTGCCAGGGGACTGAACCGAAAGACTGGATCCCAAACCACTAGCCACAGCTGCTCCCAATAGATATATTGGAGGCATATATAATGTATAGATACTAGTGCATCACCAAAAATGAGAAAATACTGAAAAACGTCATAATTCAAAATGGTAAACTCAGATATTTTATATTCATTACATTTAAGTGACATACTTTAAGTCCTCTAAGCCAAACTGATCAAAAGAAGACTTTCTGCGTAATAAATATAAAATAAATGGCATTTAAAAAAAATTAAAATGAATAAAAATGTTAATTTTTGCACTAGTATGAGTCTGCAGTTAATAGCTGTAAACTTCAGCTCCGAGCACATGACGCAGTGAGACTCCTGTACATAAAGCAGAACAGAGCAGAGGAACAATCCACAAAGAGATGGAATAAAGGAAGGCGAGTGCTCCGAGATGATGAAGGGAAAAGAAAAAGAATGGATGGATTTCTCTCACGATGCAAGCCCTTCATAAGCCAAACGTTCCACTTAGACCATTGTGTGTAGAGGCTGGATGGGGGAGAAGAGGGAGATTTCTGGCCTTGACTCTCAAAAAGAGGGACTTTGATGTGGAATTTGGGGCAGCGGGTGGGGGGTGGGGGGGGCGGTGCCCTCATGTGGAAGTCAAACCCACCCCATGATGTCTCGTCTGCTTTATAAACGCATTCATTCACAGCTGCTCTCAGTTCCACAGATATCTGTTCATGTGCGCACACACACTCACAAACACACACGCACTCACTCACACACAC
This sequence comes from Crenuchus spilurus, assembly GCA_036984385.1. Taxonomy (NCBI): domain Eukaryota; kingdom Metazoa; phylum Chordata; class Actinopteri; order Characiformes; family Crenuchidae; genus Crenuchus; species Crenuchus spilurus. The sequence goes on from BRDA01051575.1 coordinate 10,569, forward strand.
TCAAAGCTAAGTATGGCCTATAGCCAAAACAAACATATCCTGTGCAGATGCCCCACAGTCCACAAACAAAGCCGCTACAAGAGTAATTACTAAGGAGGGGTTTGGAGTGAGCTTACTGTTCCACATTAGCCTCCTCGCTCCTCAAACACTAAGACGCTGCATACAAAAGTAAGGATTTAAACTCATCTGTAAACACACGTGAGTAATGCCTGTCGAATGCTTAAACAGACGTTCACTCTCAGTTTTGCTGCACTAATTATTAGGGATGCACCAAAACGAAACATTTGGCAGAATACTGAACACGTTACTTCTTCATTTATTTAAATGATTATAAAGTTATTAACTAAACTGTTTCCCAAACTAAGTCTTGTAGTTAGTCCACGTAAGCCACATGGGTGTTTTGTGTGTTTAATGTGAGTGTCATTGGCTACAGACACTGAAACACTTCACATTTCTTCTAGTAATTGTGCAACAGTCCCTAACACTGCAGAGCACAAACACAAAGCTAAGCGGCTGTATCCTGGCTTTATCATAACAGGTGCAGTTTAGTAAAGGTTGTGCTTGTAGTTTGTTGTCTTCTTCCATTTCAGCACCAAACTGTAACTGTGCTGGTGAAAATGGTGAATTTCTTTTCCCTTTTCCTAATCACTTGTCATTTTTGACTGAATAATTTTGGTTGCCAAATATTCTAAGCATCCCTGATAATTGTTATGTGCTGGAAATAAACACAGACCTGCTGATGGAACTGAGTTGGACTGATATATCGTCTGACCAATAAATCACCGAATATTACAGTTACATCTCAATATATCTAGACTTGACTACTGCTGGTCTTCCTGTGTGTACCATTAAGAACTTTCAACTCATCCAGAACACAGCGGGACGACTCATCTTCAGAGTTCTGAAGTTGTCATGTTAAGTCCTCTGCCGAGTCTCTTTGTTGGCTGCCCGTCAGATTCAAAGCCGTGATGTTGGCCTACAAAGCCAAGCATAGACAATGTCAGCTCGGAGCACACCAGGCAGTGACACTCGGAGTATATATAGCAGGACAGAGCAGAACAACAGTCCACAAAGAGATGGAATAAGGGCACGAGAGTGCTCTAAGAAGAGATGGATGGATTTCTCTCATGATGCAATAGCGTCAGAAGCCAAACGTTCCAGTTAGACTAATGTGTGTAGAGGCAGGATATGGAGGAGATGGAGCTTTCTGGCTGACGTTGGCCTACAAAGCTAAGAATGGACCAGCTCCTTCATACTTGATAGTCAAAAGAGCCCTTTGAGCTTCAAGTACAGCTCGGCTTGAGCCAACATCCTTTAAGACGCATGGAAGACTTCCTCTTGGTGTCCAATCGGCAGAGTCCTGTACTTATTAAAGGCTTCTATACTGAAGGAATCTAAGCTCGAGGAATCTTCTGGACTCTATTCTACACTACCTAGCTAAAGATTCTTCCTGAGTAAACAGTAAAACTTGCTTTTACAGTCTTTTATTTATATAATTTTACATCTGATTTTGTCCGTAATGTATTTTAGTGGCCAATTAACCCCGCCCCTTTTATCAACTCTCCCTATCACTATCACTTATAATGTCCCTGACTCTCTTGGGAGGGGGCAGATGGGCACAAGCCTCCTCCCATACTTTCCCATATTTTCATAACTGCTGGTGATACATTACCACCAGGCAGCTAGTACACTCAGAGGAAAGCGCAAATCCCCAGTACTGATGGATCGCCTAACAGATGCCCGAGTCAGTCGACATTGTTTATAGTGCTAGGAAGAGTGCGCCATCTTGCCCACCTGAAGAGAAAGCAAGGCCAGTTCTGATCTCTCGAGGCCCCAGCTGTCAATTACAAACAGCATGATCGGGATTCTAACTCACGATCCTCGGATCATCGTGACCGCACCTTAGTCCGCTGAGCCACTCAGAGACATTTCAAGCCTATTTTTGTTTTAATGTTGCTTCGTTGGGCTTATATCTCACAAATCCAGAATCTCAAATCATTAGAAAAGGATGCAAAACACAGAAATGTCCAACTGGGAACAAATATGTTCACCTCAAACCATCACAGACTGCAGAAACTGCACACTGGACTTCGGACACCTTGGATTCTGTGCCTCTCCAGACTCTAGGGGCTTGATTTATAAATTAAATGCAAAAAAGAGGGGTTTGGAGCACTCAGTTCTGGTTCTGCCAAGTAAGACACCTCTGGTTCAGAACTGTTGATATTAGGAATGTGGCAGCTTTAGCTCTGAGAGATATGCAGTAATAATTTGAATTAAATCATGATATTTTCACAGTATCAGAGAGATATTAGTGTGAGCACGTCTGACTGGCGGAACGTAGTTATGAGGAGCTAATTCTTAGCCACAGGGCTTGTTGACAAAATGTTCAGATCAGCCAGGCCACAGTGAGAACAAGGACAGCCGCAGAAAATTCTGGACATGCAGAACAGAAGCGTGATTGAGTCCCTCACCGCCGGCTTGGACTATTAGGGAAATGAGTGCTCACGAGGGGCGGCTGTGAAGAGCTCCCTGGAGAGCGGCTATCAGAGGCTGGCGGGAGGAGAGGGAGGGCAACACAGGCCACAGAGCCGGCGCTGCTCGGCCCAATTAGATTCAGATCGGTCCTCACATGTTCTGCTCTTATCAGGGCTGAGCTGTTGTGCTGTGGATCTCGCCCTGGCTTTGAAAGCTCTCTAATGAGGTAACATAAGAGTGTAAAACCTCAGAGTTTAGACAAGACGCTTGTAATTTCTTCCCACTGAAAGTCAACCTAAGCTACGCAGACCCTTGTTATCACCGACTTCTCAAAAGTTCACATTTTTTTTCCTCTGACGAGCCACAATAATCTGCATGAACGCAGAACACTGCATCATTACATCTCCAGGGCTTCGCCTCCAAATGAGGCGCCATGAATTATTTAATTGGATCAGAGTTGTGGAAGACGCAGATGAAAAGCCAGTCTCCTCATTGTTGTCTAGCGCAGGCTAGAGCGGTGCTATCCCCACAGTCTGGGCTGGGTTTTCATCCCGAGCCTGTACAAAGCTGCCTGCTTTGTGACAGATATGTGCAGAGTGAAGGGGATGAAAAAAAAGAGAGAAAAAGAACTCATAGGAGGAGATGAGTGCTGATCAAGGCGGCGGAGAGGAGTAGAGAAGGGAGCGGCAGAACACAGGCTCGTGTGTATGAAAGCCACTGATGCAATCAGATATTCCGTCTGGCTTCTTACAAAAGACTGACACGGCACTACAAAGACGCGGCGTGCACGACTGGTGAAAAGAATTAATAAGTTATTATGATTCTGGGTGGAGATGAAGACAAGCGCGGCTGCATGTGCATCAAAAGCTTTCTGTGCATCCTCGTCTGCTGGCAAGTACAGTGCAACGGGCATCTCTCAAACTTCTGTGAGTCGCCCCGGAGAGTCACCTCTCTCTACAATACTGTTAGTGCTCAGCAATAAACTAACTAAACCTTTAAGCTAAACATTTAGCACAAGACTATCACACTAAACACCGGAACATTCACATAAAGAGAATTAAGACAAACAAGAGGGACAGATGGACACACAAACAGACAGATGGACTGAAAAACAGAAATGCAGACAGTGCTGAAATTTTTTTCACAGACGTGGGGGGGACACAACAGCACGGGGGGCTTGAACATAAATTATTATTAATTATTAATAAATATTAATACATGATTTAAAACTATTACTAATAATATTTTATTAATATGCATTAGTTACTATTAATAATGTACTTATAATAACTATTAACAGTATTACTAACAATAAAATAATAAAATAAATAATATAAATTATTAATAAAATATCAATAAATGATTAAATAGTAATAAATGATTCAATTGAACATTTAATCAAACTCAAACTCGTTCAGTTCACTGTTTTCTGGTAGATCTTGTTTTCTATTCTTAATGTGAAGTTCACTGCTCCCTTTGTGGTGACTGGTTGTAAAGCATGTAGCATAAAATTATCAATAGACCTCATTTACATAAAATTATACCTCATTTTTAAGTAAAAGTAAGCAGTTACACACAGAGCCGCAGGCGACTCGAGGAGTAAATTTATCCCGTTCACCTTGAGACGACAGACTCCAGAAAGATTTAGCTGAGTGTACTTTCTGTGTGCTTTGGGTTTAAGACTAGGAGTATTACTTATAGGAATAAATAAATAAGCAGCTGGAGGGGAGAGGAGTGTCTGGGGCGGCTTAGCTGGCCCTGAAAGTCCTGGTCTGGAGTGTAAATTTAGTTTGTCCTGATCAATCACACACAAATGTAGCCGCTAAAGCTCACGTCTCAGGCTTTCAAGGATACAGATACTTCAAGAGGTCTCTAGTCACCAGTACCTCACTACTACACGTGCACACAGTTTTAAAGTCAGATGGATGGATGGGCAGTCAGATGACTAAATGCAAAGCAAATGTTCAACTGCTCTTCTTAACTCATCTTCAGTTGTGGATGGATGGATGGAAAGATGTGTGTATGCATGGATTGATATATAGATAAATTGACAGACAGATAGGTTGTTGGATGGATGGGATGCTGAATGGACAGATAGATGGATGGAAAGATGGATACTGGATGAATGGGTGGTAGATAGATGGATAGAGAGATATGGATGGATTGAATGATGGATGGATGGATGGATAGATAGATGCTGACTAAATGCAAAGGAAATATGATGTTCATCAGATAGATAGATAGATAGATAGATAGATAGATAGATAGATAGATAGATAGATAGATAGATAGATAGATAGATAGATAGATAGATGGCTAGATAGATGGCTAGAGAGATATGGATGGATGGATGGATAGATAGATGGCTAGAGAGATATGGATGGATGGATGGATGGATGCTGACTAAATGCAAAGCAAATCTGATGTTCATCA
>BRDA01051582.1:0-15868 GCA_036984385.1 Crenuchus spilurus
GTTTTTTCAACGTCTTTTTAACGACATAGTGCTGGGGGGGAAGAGGACACCTCGGCGCATATTTCAAATATGCAATGATAAAATTATGCAGTGTGTACACACCACCATTCTTCCAATCAAAATACTGAGCAGAAGGAATACTGCTCCATGATTGCTGCCATCAGCAGACATGCCACAGAAAGGAATATTAAAGTGCTTCTAGACCAGAGGTCGCCAACCTTTAATCAGGACAGGGTTACTATACCCGTCATGTTAAGTAACAGAGCTATGTTGGCTTTACTGGACTCAGGAGCGGCTGGAAACTTTTTAGATGCCACATTAGCTAATGATTTGCAGATCCCATGTCACCCCCTCAAAACACCTTTACACATTAGAGGCATAGACGGAGGGCCGTTAGGTTCTGGGCAAATTACTCACATAACCCCCCACATTAACATGTCAGTCGGACTGTTTCACCGTGAACGTATTCAGTTTTTCATAATAAAAGCTCCCCACAACCAGATCGTATTAGGAATCCCCTGGTTAAGAAAGCATAATCCTGTCATATCTTGGGCAGATGGGGAACTTAAACATTGGAGTCAGCACTGTAGATTGTCCTGTATGGCTATGACGTGTAGGTCCACGAGCATAGAAAGCCCGGAGGTTGGAGAACCAGTAACCCTTCCAGCGGAATACACAGCCTGGAAGGATGTTTTTTCAAAAGCTAAAGCTTCCACCCAGTGAACAAAACACTCAGGAAGCTGAGGCAGCAGTTTTACTGGATGTGGAGCTGTTCATCCACTGCTGTGATGTGCGCGCGGCTAAGAAGGGGCTGCAGTGGGCTTCCCACGCACCGATGGTGCCATCCTGGGCCCCTTTTTCCTGACTGAGGCGGGCAATCGGTATGTACTCGTGGCCATGGACTACTTTTCTAAGTGGCCAGAAGCCTTTGCAGTCCCTGACCAGAGTGCAGACACGACAGTGGTGAGGTTAGTGGTGGAGTCTTTCTGCTGGTTTGGCATGCCGGAAGCACTTCACAGGGAGCAGGGGTAAAATTTTGAGTCAGCCGTGATGGCGGCGGTGTGCGACCTGTTGGGTGTTTGTAAAACATGTACGATGCTGCTCCACCCGCAGAGTGATGGGCTGGTAGAGCATTTCAACCGGACGCTCACCATGCAATTGACGATTGTCACGGCCGCTCATCAGCAAGATTGGGACCGTCACCTCGAGGGTTCTAAATTAACTTTTTTGATCACCAGCCAATGTGGTTACCGGCCAATCAGAATTTCCACTAGCCAAATTTATGCTGTAAAAATAAGAGAAATGAGTGCCACTGAATGCATTTGATAATTTTATTAACATTGTTAACATGAAAAACACAGCATATACCATAAAATATACACAGAAAGTGCAAACAGGTTTGGGATCGATCGATCTATCTATCTATCTATCTATCTATCTATCTATCTATCTATCTATCTGTCTGTCTATCTGTCTGTCTGTCTGTCTGTCTGTCTGTCTGTCTGTCTGTCTCTCTGTTTATCTATTTTTGTCTGTCTGTATGTATGTCTTTCTGTCGGTCTCTCTCTGTCTGCCTGTCTCTCTCTCTCTCTCTGTCTTTTTGTCTCTCTCTCTCTGTCTGTCTGTCCCACTTTTCTTGTTGTTTTTTGGCGGCCGCGGTAATTTTTAAAAGTAGCCAAAAAAAACGCATTTTCACCCGCGACAGGATTTTCAAACAAGCCCAATTTGACGTTAAAACCCCGAATCTGGCAACCCTGGGCTTCTACCTGGGTTGCTCTCTGAAGTCTGTTCAGTGGTGTTACCGTTCATTTCCATGGTTTCTTGTGCTATTTTCACTACAAACTGTGCACATCCAAAGGGCGTATAATGTCATGACGTAGCGTTAAGGCATATAGTGTTCATAGAAAATATAGGAAGTACTGCCAGGGGATAAATGACCGAGAACGGAGCCTTATGTATCATGCATGTAATGCCTCTTGCATCACTGGCAAAATTGGCTAGTAAGTTTTTATTAACACCCGATTTTTTACCCGCATTTGGCGGGTTGGTGGGTGTTAATTTAGAACCCTGGTCACCTCCCCCTGGTCCTGTTGGTGTGCTGTTCGGCCGTGCAGGACTCCACTGGCTTCACACCTGCCCTCCTCATGTTCGGGAGGGAGCTCAGGATGCCCACGGATCTCATGTTTGGTCCTCCACCTAATGCGGAGGGCGAGGGAAGGTCCGAGGCCGGTTATGCTGAAGAGATATGTGCAGACCTCGCAGTGGTGCACCAGGCAGCCCGCAACACCAGCAGCAACACCAGCAGCATGCCAGCGTGCGGCAGAAGAGGTTATACAACTGCAGCTGCCAAGGTGAGGCACTCGCCCAGGGCGACCGCGTGTGGCTCCACAACCCACGCAGGAGAAAGGGACGCTGCATAAAACTACAGTCTGCGTGGGAAGGGCCCTACACGCTAGTAAACCACATGGGTGAAGTGGTGTACAGGGTGGCGACAGGTCGTAAAGTCGTGGTGGTGCATCGTGACTGGCTGGCCCCTTACCAGCCAAAAGAAGCTGAGCTGAGTGTGCGAACTTTCAGTGATAACCAAGAAGGGGACTCCCCTGCCTTCTCCCCCTCGCGGGACTGTTGCTGATGCGGATGAGGCGAGGAGTGATGGAGGCTGTAACGGCAGCCCCCCACTTGTTCCTTCAGAGACTGTTGGCAGACCGCCACGGCTACAACACCCACCTAGATGCTACTGTGAGTGAATGTTCTTAACATTAACGGGCCGTTTAACGCTTAACTCGGGGGCAGTGTGGCGTGCAACGAACTGCCGCTGTGCATAATACCCAGGGGTCTTATGGGTGGTTCGGGTGGGTTCGTTTAACTGTTCCGTGTGGTTTAGGTAGGGGTAAAACGTAGTGTGTATTGTGTTATAATCATAAATGTGTGCATGTGTGAGTGCTTGTGTAGTTCAGGTTAGACACCGTTGGTGTGGGGATTAGATTAGATGGTTAAAAGAGTGAGTGTGAGAGCGCCTGGGGTCTGGATTTTCCCTGCTGTGCCATGCTGCTGAGATTGGCCAATAAAAAATCCTCTAATGAGAATGACGTCTCGTGGAGTTATTTGTGGGCTGTCTGGACCGCGGCAATATTTTTAAGCATAAAATCATCACATCTCGCGAGAGTTCACTCTGGCGCTAGACGGCAATTGTAATTAAGTTTTTTTTTGTTGTTTTTTCATTTTCATGGGCTGCATGCTAGCTGATGTTTCTCAAGACTCCTTTGTTCAGCATTTAAGTCATAAACTGATTTTGGCAGCCAAAACTAAGCAATTATATACTTTCAGAAACAACTTAATGATTCAAGAAACTCTGTTTATAACAAGTGGCCAACGAGGTATTTGTTTTATGATTTCTTTCATGCTAGCGCTATGCGATCTCTGTGCTTCCTCGTTGAACATGTACTTTATATCTGTGTTGATATATTTTGTACTGTGCTCATTTAAATATAGTTCTCACAGCGTGACTGAAGGCGTGGATATATCAGAGCAATAAGACGTGCCAAGCAATAAACCCCCTTTTAAGAGAACCGACCTGTGTCTGTATTGTTGTGAAGGGAGTTACAGTGAGAATTCGACTTCTCAGTGTGGGGAGGAGACCGAAGCGGAGAGCAAGAGCAAGAAGATACGATGCATCAGATAAGCACAGCCACAGCTCACTGTCCACATAGTGATTGCCAGTAACAGTGATAGACTGGGTCAAAGTGAAACATTTCAGGCTAGAGCCAGGAAGTACTCTGCCACAACAGTAAAGATAAGGTGGTTTGAGAAGTGGTCCAACTTGAAAATTGCAAATAAGGAATAAGGTTTATTAATGTGTATACTGTGCTTATCCCACATGTATTGTAAATCATCTGATGTGGTAGTGCTTAATGTCTATACATGTGTCAAGGTTTAAAATGGAGCGCTTAATCAAGGTTTAAACATCAGCATAACCTCACAAGCAAACAAATAAGTTTAGTAACAAAGACAATAAGTTAAAGTTATAAGTTGAGATTTAGAATATTATCCCCTTAACGCCTGTTGTTGCAAATATGTGACTAACCATTTGATTCAATCAACCAGCCAAGATAGCGCCTGCATTCCCCCCATGCCTGTTAGTGCATATTCGCTACAAGCACTTGTTTCTAGTGGGATCGCAAAGTGGCGGACTTATTTCTTGTTTACGCACGAGGATTACTCTGTTACTCCTAGCTATCAGTAGGAGGCTGGAAAATTTTATCCTGGGCTGTATATAAGGTAAGTTGTGCTAAGATAAAAAATCCTCACCTGCTTATTGTGGTCTTATACACTCGACATAATGATGTGAAATATTTGTGACAAGTGTTTTTGAAGTTATAATATTTCACTTTGTAGCATATATGCGACAGTAGGCCATAAGGCTAACCGCTAACTAGCTATATATATATAGAGAAACGCTTTTCGGGTATACCAGGTATAGACCAAATTTAGACCAGGTCCACAACTGGTCCAGATGCAGTCTAGATCTGGTTTAGACTTGCTATTTATTTTTTTTATCTAGAGCTCAATGAATACTTCCATGTTTATGGGAAGCGCGAACGTGCGCAGCTTCATGTCAGACACCCCCTCCCCCCCCCCGGATGACAGTGATGATAGTTGTCTCTGTGACAGTGCAGGCAGCGATGAGGAATATTTAGCCAAGCCAGGTTATGATGAGAGCAGCAGTGAGAGTGACATGAGCAGCAGTGAAGAAGAAAATGTTCCTAAGCCAGGTGAACCAGTATTAACACCAGCACCAGACAAATGTTGATAAATTTTGATGTTGGCTGGTAGATTTTAGATTGAAAATGCATTCGTATCATTCGTTTCACATTTCTAATTTTGATCCCTGCAGATGGTGATGGGAGCAGCAGTGAGGAGGAGGTTGTCACCACTAGTGGCCAAGCAGCAAGAGAGAAGCAAAAGAGACCAAACAAAGAAAAAGTGGCGTGGAAGACTGTGAAACAGACTCAGAGCTCTGCAAAAAATGTGCCCATGTGGCAAGGTGCTCTCCCAGACAATGACTTAATCAGACTGCCTATTGAATATTTCAGAGTTTTTTGATACTGAACTCTTAACTCTAATTGTGAATCAGCACAAATCTGTACAGCACACAAGAAAATCCAAACCATGCCTTGAAATTAGACGAGAAGGAATTGGAGCAGTTTATTGGAACTGTTTTATACATGAGTGTTATCCGCTTGCCTTGCTCTAGAATCTACTGGTCTAATGCATGTCGTGTCGACCAGGTGGCCGATGTGATGCCCCGTGACAGGTGGGAAGAAATTAAGCATTGCATTCCTTTCCGTGACAACACGGCACCCAACAACACTGACAGGCTGTTCAAAATTAGGCCATTAATTGATTCCCTGCTCCCCAAATTCCAAGCTCTGCCTCAAGAACAAATGATGTCAATTGATGAACAAATGGTGCCATTCAAAGGCAGATCTGTTCTAAAACAGTACATCCCGAAAAAGACGTACAAATGGGGTTACAAAATCTTTGTTTTGTGTGACACAAAAGGCCTGTACACTCATTTGATGTTTATGCAGGGAAATCTGAACCTCCACTGGGTTCACAAGACATTGGGGCAAGCAGGAATGTTGTGCTAAAACTTGCACAAGTTATTGAAGGCTCTGTCAACCACCTGCTGTACTTTGAAAACTGGTTTTCCTTGCTTGATTTGTTTGTAGCTCTTGCAAAGAGAGGGATACCAGCCCTCGGCACTGTTCGGCAAAATCACCTGCGAGACTGCAGTTTCAGCAAAGACGAAACACTCAAAAAGAAGGGAAGAGGGACATTTGAGGAGCAACAGGCTGTTTTTGACAGTGTGGAGGTTAGGGCTGTCAAATGGTTTGACAACAGAGGGGTGATTGTTGCCAGCACCTTTGCAAGTGCCCAGCCTGTGTCCTTCACAGAGAGATGGGACAGAAAGCAAAAGAGGAAAGTGTCTGTGCAATGTCCTAGCATCATCACCCTCTATAATAAGTTCATGGGTGGTGTTGATGCACTTGATGCCCTCATCGCCTACTACTGCATCCACATCAGGTCTAAGAAGTACTACCACCGATTCTTCTCTCACTTTGTGGACATGGTGGTTGTCAACTGCTGGCTGCTCTATCGCCGTGATTGTGACAGTTTGAATGTTCCACGGAAGAAGCAGAAAGCTGGCTTTCAGGCTTTCTCCATTGTACAGGCCCTCTGCATGCAAGGCAAAGATCTGACGGCCAAAAAGAGGGGACAGCCATCATCGGACATGGAGCAAGAGGTCCAGAAGAAGCAGCGCAGGGGACCAACTAAGGCTATTCCCACACAAGATGTCCTTGCTGATGGAGTGGGTCACTGGCTGCAAATTGACAGTGTGTGGCAACGCTGCAAATTTCTAAAGTGCACGGGCCACACAAGCATTAAATGCACAAAATGTGATGTTCAACCGTGCCTAACTAAGACCAAAAACTGCTTCTGTGCATTCCACGAATAAGAAAGACAGAAAGACATTGTTACATAGTTTGTTTACATTGTTGTGCCTGTGTGGGTGTGGGTATATGGGTGTCAGCCCCTGTTCCATAAAGTTAAAAGTTGTAAATCAGCAACATACTGTACATTTCAAAACTTAATTTACAATTCAAATGAATCTAGAATTCAAATTAATGCAATGTTTCCTGTAATATTTGTGTGTATTGTGTTGGTGACAATAATTGGTGTTGGTGGTAATATTTATTATTGAATGCCTGCTGTTGGGTGAATAAATAAAACATAGTTTTTTCACTGTTGTATTACTCTTTTATTGTTATCTTAGTATGGACCATTATGCCTGCTGTAGCAAATTTGCAACATACCAAATTTACCCCAAATAGATCATATTGCATGTTGTCGCAAATTTGCAACATACCAAAATTTCTATTTATTTTTTGTGCAAAAGTGAAATGAATAATCTCAACAATATTTACCATCTACTTAAAGGGCAAAAACACACATGAAACATTTTTTTCATATACAGCTACATAAATTCAGGAGTTAAGGGGTGTTAATATTTTTATTTATTTTTGAAAATTACCACGTTTAAAAGGAAATGTAAGTCAAGTTTAAAGGCTAACCCCACTGATGTTAAACATTTTACTTTGTATACAGAAGTAATACTGCAATTCTGGGCATATTTCCTCTATGGTGAAAGTTTATGCTACCTTATTGCCCTAAAGTTATTTTATTTAAGTTACATTTTGGTTTAAAATTAAGGCCAACTTGAAGTTTAAGTGTGTTTTAAGGGCTCATACTGTAGTTAAATTTGTACAGTATAGAAATCTGTAGTTTTTACATTCAGACATAGTCCTCATACAGCTGTCAACAAACTGACAGTTAATAATCTCCTTGACTATTGACATACATAGACCATAATTTACATTCTCACATAACAGAAATTCAATTCAAGCTTAATAGTTACATACATACTATAACCTTCTCAAGATGTCTGACACAATCACCTGCCATAAAAATGTTAAATCACTTGCAAAACCTGTAGATACAGATACAGAATCTGCAGAGATAAAGGAGATACAAAGAAGTGAAAGAACTCGAACTCTGACAGAAAAGGGGAGAGAACTTAAAGAACAACAACTGAAGACTGTACAACAGGGGTGTCCAAATCCAGTCCTGGAGGGCCGGATTCCTGCAGAGTTTTGTGATCTTCCTGATCAAACACACCTGATTCAGCTCAGCAGGTAATGAGCAGGTTTATTTGTAGTGTCAGAGCAGAGAAATCACCAAATTCTGCAGGAATCCGGCCCTCCAGGACTGGATTTGAACACCCCTGCTGTACAACATCGGTACCACATCATCTATGAGAAATGGAGGTATCATGCAAGAATATGCAAAGAAATATTGACAGATGAGGCTTCCGAAGACTAATTAAATGAGCTGATTGAGAACATTAAAGGTGCCGGTTCTGATGTGAAGGTAATTTATGAAGAACTACGTAGAATGCAAACTCCTGAACCAGATCTGTGGTGCAGGGTTGACACATGCATAGCATTTACAGAATTCATCATTCTAAAAGCAGAAAAGCACATTGAAGGACACACAGTTGATGAAGAAGAACCTTGGCCAGATGTTGGTTCAATCTTAGATTCAGCATGTTCAATATCAAAACCATTGTCTCATCTATCAAAATCTGGTTCCACCAACTCTAGCATCCATTAAATCAAAAGAAATGAAGCTGTGGCTGAAGCTGCTGCATCTCAGGAAGTTTTGGCAGTGTTGGAGGAACAAGAAAGAGAAGCAATAGAACTTCAGAAATTAGAAGCTGAAAGTAAACAACGACTGGCACAATTTGAGTCTAAGAACCTTGCTAGACAACAAGCAATGCAGGATAAGCGTAGAAAGCTTGAATGCCTAGAAAAAGTGAAGAAGTTAAATGCAGCTAGAGCTCGAGTAAAGATCTACAATCAAGATGAAGAAAGTCTTGATGCTGTTAATTTGCTTCATAATGATGAACGAGCAGGAGACGTCCCCAACTATGTTATTCCAGAGTCTCTACCAGTCACAACCCAGGTCCTCCATGCATCAAGTCCTCCATTCTTTCCTCAGTCTCTACTAGATGCAAGTCAAGCTCCTAATACCCAGAGTCTAGAATTAGCTTCACAAGCACCACCAACTTCTATGCCCCTGCCTGAAATGCAGAATTGCTGTGATTTACTCAATGTGCTATCAGAAGCAATATATGTCAATCGTCTTACAACTCCAAAGCCATCATTAATCTCTGGAGATCCTTTGAAATTCAAAGACTGGCAACTGTCATTTAAAACATTAATAGATTAAAAAAAATCCCAAAAAATGAAAAATTGTACTGCCTAAGAAAATACTTAGAAAAATGTTGAAGGATTTTTCTTACTAGGCACTGAAGCAGCATATGATTCTGCCTGGCAGCTGTTGGAAAAACGTTTTGGAAACCCATTTATAATTGGTAAGTCTTTCAGAGACAAGCTACATGGATGGTCAAAGCTCTAAGGATGGTGGTGATCTAAGAGAATTTGCAGACTTCCTCAAGAGCTGTGAGGTGGCAATGCCTCACCTCAAGACATTAGAAGTTCTCAATGACTGCAGTGAGAGTCAGAATATTCTAATGAAACTGCCAGATTGTTTGGTCTCCAGATGGAACCGCAAAGTAGTAGAAATCCAACAATCAAGCCCTGGATACCCACCATTTAAAGAGTTTGTAGACTTTTTATCAAAGGAGGCAGATCTTGTGATCCCATATCCTCTATGCAAGCACTTAGGAAAGTGGAAAATGAGAAACCAAAGCATTTTCAAAACCACACAATTCAAGCAAAGACCCTGTCCACAAATGTAACAAAGAACAGCATGTCTTTGTCAAATGCAGAAAGTTTGGTGACAAAACAGTTGAAGATTGTGTCAGGTTTGTACATATAGAGAAGCTTTGTTTTGGATGTTTAAAGACTGGACATCACTCAAGAAGTTATGATAATAAGAGCACATGTGAAAGATGTCAGAAGAGACACCCAGCATGTTTACATGATGACAAGTTCAAGGAACATCAAAGGTCTACACACTCTAATTCAGCTAGCAATCTAAATGACAAAGCTGACAACAGAGAAATAGTGGCAAGAGCAACTAGTAATACAGTCACACAAGGTTTAAGCACACAAACATCCTCAATTATTCCAGTCTGGGTCTCATCCACAAAACAGCCAGATCAATAAGTCCTTGTCTATGCACTTTTAGACACACAGAGTGACACAACTTTTATCTTAGATGAAGTGGCCCAAGACCTTAACACCAACAAGGAGAGTGTCAGTTTGCAGCTATGCACAATGTCTGCAAGATCAACAATCATACACTGCCAGAAACTGACAAATTTACAGGTGAGAGGATATAACTCAATGAAAAGGATTCCTTTGCCAGTAGTTTTCACAAGAGAGTTCATTCTGACAAACAAGTCTCATATTCCAACTTCTGAAACAGCTCTAAAATTGCCTAATTTAGAGCAGATAGCAAACAAAATTTCATCACCATTGGATTGTGAAGTAGATCTTTTAATTGGTTATAATTGTAGTTGTAAGAGAGATCTTATAAAGAAAATCAGCCATATGCACAGCGAACAGATCTCGGATGGAGCATCATTGGCTGCTCAAATTTAATAAGTAACTATGGTGACACAATAGGAATGAGTCACAGAATCATAGTGCAACAAGTCACATCTGCTGTGCAACCATCAGTTGAAGAGAGAAGTGCACTTTGTGAAACTCAAGTCAAGGAAATAATTCCTATAGATGTAATCAAGGCTCTTGAATTTGATTTCAAGGACACACAATAGATGACAACCCAGTCTCACAAGAGAACCTTCTGTTCTTAGACATAATGAAAAAGAGCATAAGGCAGAAAAAAGATGGTCACTATGAGCTTCCACTTCCTTTTAAACTGGATAAACCTGATTTGCCAGAAAATAAACAATGTGTGGTATATAGGCTCAATTCATTAGAACGACAACTGAGAAGCACTACAATGATTATGTTCAGTTCATGAATGACATAATAATGCATAGAGATGCTGAGAGGGTTCCACAGTCCAAACTTGAACAACCTGTATGGTATATTCCGCACCATGGTGTCAACCATCCCCACAAACCTGGGAACATCCGTGTGGTTTTTGACTGTCCAGCACACTTCAGAGAGACTTTTCTGAATGATTGTCTTCTGACGGGTCTGGTTCTGACCAACACATTATTTGGAGTGCTGTGTTGATTTAGAAAGCATCCAATAGTAATGTGTGACATTCAAAGAATGTTCCACCAGTTTCATGTTGCAATGGAACACCAAGATTACCTCAGGTTCCTCTGGTGTGACAAAGGTGATCTAGACTCCAAACCTTCAGTTTACAGAATGAAAGTACACTTGTTTGGTGCAGCTTCTTCTCCTGGCTGCTCAAACTTTGGGCTGAAGCATTTGGGATTGCAGGGCCAGGGAAGATTCAGTGAATAATCCATCAAGTTCATTCAGTGAAGCTTCTATGTTGATGATGGCTTAACAAATGTAAAAAGACCTACTGAAGCCATACACTTGGTGGAACAGTCAAGAGCCTTGTGTAAGACAGGAAACCTTCGTATACACAAGTTTGTATCCAACAACAAAGAAGTGGTTGCAGCGATACCACCTAAAGAATGTGCACAAACTAGAGATCTAGACATCGCCTTAGGAGAGCTTCACATTGAGCGAGCACTTGGAGTTCAGTGGTGTGTTGAAGCAGATGAATTCCAGTTCAGGGTAGTAGTTAAGAAAAATCCACTGACAAGGAGGGGAGTTCTCTCTACTGTTGCCTCTGTGTATGACCCTCTAGGTTTTGTGGCCCCTTTCATACTAGTTGGCAAACAGATCCTTGAGGTTCTGTGTAGAGACAAAGCAAGCTGGGATGAAGATCTGCCTGAACACAGTCTACCTCAATGGGAGTCATGGCTTAAAGATTTGCCCAATTTAGCAGCCCTGAAGATTCCAGGAAGCTTTCTTCCATCCAACTTTGGTGAAGTCGTGCTTTATGAACTCCACAACTTCTCAGATGCGAGTCTCAGTGGATATGGTGCATGTTCATATCTTCGTGCAGTAAACAAAATAGGACAGATTTGCTGCTCACTCATCATGGGGAAAGCAAGAATAGCCCCTACTAAACTTACAACTTACAAGACTTGAGTTGTCATCTGCAGTCACTTTAGTGTGCAATGGTGATGTCATCAAAAGGGAGTTCGAGATTGAAACCCTTCAAGAATACTACTGGACAGACTCAAAGGTGGTCCTTGGCTATGTAAATAATGATGCCAAGAGATTTCACACATTTGTAGCCAATTGGATTCAGAGCATGAAATCTAGCACAAATCCTGAACAATGGAGACATGTCAGCTCTGAAAACAACCTGGCTGATTATGCTTCAAGATGGCTGAGTGCAGTTCAGCTGAAAGAGTCTAAATGCATTACAGGACCTGACTTTCTTTGGCAACTAAATCTTCCTTGTGAAAAGGAAATGGTGGGAGTAATGGATACAACTGATCCAGAGCTTTGTAAAGCGCATGTTCACACAGTAAAGGAGAAAGATATGAATGTCATTTTAAACCGTTTAACCAAATATTCAGATTGGTCTAGAGAAGTGAGAGCTATTGCTAGGCTCAAAAGATTTGTCAGAGAGTTTAAGAAATTTCAACTAAGCACAAATGAAGCAACAAGCCTTGAAGAAAGAAGAGAAGTTGAAATCTTCATCATCAAACTGGTGCAAGACAATGCTTTTGCTCCAGATATTAAAAAAATTAAGCTACAGAAAGTGGAGATGCTGAATAAGCATAACAAGTTACGTCAGTTGAATGCCTTCTTGGACAAGACTAATGTTCTCAGGGTGGGTGGACGGCTGTCCCAGTCAGCCCTGCACTATGACATAAAACATCCCATAATACTTCCAAAGAAATCTCATGTATCGGCCTTGCTCGTCAAACATCATCATGAGCATATATGCCACCAAGGAAGAGGCATGACCATGAATGAGCTGCGTGCAAACAGAATATGGATTTTAGAATGTGGAAATGTAGTCTCTTCGCACATTTATTACAGAAGTCCAACAAATGGCACACTTGCCAGAAGAGAGAACTGAGACAGCCAAAACTAAGCAATTATATAGACTTTCGGAAACAGCTTAATGATTCAAGAAACTCTCTTCATCACAAGTGGCCAACGAGATATTTGTTTTATGATTTCTTTCATGCTAGCGCTATGCGTTCTCTGTGCTTCCTTGTTGAACATTGTTACGTGCACGAGGCACACATAGCCTTGTCAGTGTTTCTCTTGCTCAATTGCCTTCTTTCAGCCTCATTAGGTTCCAGCCAATCACCATCCGGACTTCATTTGGTGGATGTGGGTGTGGCTTGTGCTTCATAAGCACCTGACTCCAACCAGGAAGTGAGCTTTGACTTCACTGAGACTGTGAGACTGGTGTAGAGACTTTGAGCAAGAGTGAGAGTGATGTCTTTGTTTGTGTGAGATAGCCTTTGGGACATTGTTTTAAACATGTTTTTACTGAGAGTAACTTTTGTATTATGTGGTTTTAGTTTCTGTAGGAAGTTAGAGGATGCTTTTATGTACTCTTTTAAGCACTCTCTTTTAGCTCAACTTCTGATTGTGTAGTACCACTATGTGTTGTTACTCTTGAGTATTGTGTGGACAGGTGTTAGTTTGGGCCCACTGACTTTGCACACATGTAGGTAAACTCTGTATAGCTGTCACTAGGTTTTAGGGGCAGGTGCCATTTATGTAGTTTTGGACAGGGAAGATTTAGTGTTCTGCAGGTAAGATGTTTTATTTGGTTCTTTCCTTTGTCACTGTCTGTGGTCCACCTTTATTTTTAGCAACTCTCTCCTGATGTTGTCTCACTTCACCTGATGTTTTGTCTGTTTGTATGTCTACCCCACTGCTTTTATATTAGTAAACTCTGCTTCATAAAACTGGTTGGTTGTCCTGTCTCATCCTACCTCATCACACTGGTTACCGCATTGCACCTGGTTAATTTAATATTGTTACTCCACCCTAACCCCTAGACAGGGTGGGCACGTGACAAACATGTACTGTATATCTGTGTTGATATATTTTGTACTGTGCTCATTTTAATATAGTTCTCACGGCGTGACTGGAGGCGTGGCTATATCAGAGCAATAAGAAATGCCAAGCAATAAACGCCCATTTGAGAGAACTGACCTGTGTCTGTAATGTTGTGAAGGGAGTTCCAGAAGATAACACTGTATATACTGTTTTTTGTGCTTGAACATACATTTTATTATTATTATTGTTATTTATTATTATTAATAAATATTGACAAATTGATTCATATTTTACTATTAATAATATACTAATAATAACTATTAAATGTTATGATTAATAAATATTAATACATTATTACATTATTAAAAAAAATACTGTTAAAAGGATGTAGCATAAAATTATCACCCAATCCTTTTCAGTTAACTTCACTCCAGCTCATTATCACTAATGTTACACTTATGTTTGGACTGTATGGTCAATAGACCTCATTTACACAAAATTATACCTCATTTTTGAGTAAAAAATAAGCAGAAATTCTGAATTATTTTCACAATAGTTAAACTTAGAGGCATGTAAATGGATAGCTTATCACAGACTGGTAGACACATGCACACAGACTCAAATGTTAATGTTAATTAATTTTAATATAAAACCTCTGATATTAAAATACGTCTAGCTGACATGATACAGGCAGAACAAATGCTCAGTATATTAACTTACAGGTGAAAACTGACTGCTTTCCAAATTGCAGACACTGCATGAAGGCATAACAGCGGCGACGGCCAATCACACACAATCACAAGAAATGGCAAAGCCAAATAGTGAGCTTATGTTTGGCCTCAAGGTTTCAGATTGAGCGCTTGGATTCAGAGTTGCCAGGTTTTTGGTTTTCATGCCAAATTGGGCTTGTTTGGAAATCCAGTTGCAGGTGAAAATTCAAGGGTGGCTGGATGCGGTTTTTTGGGCTACTTTTAAAAATTACCGCGGCCGCCAAAAAACAACAAAAAAGTGGGTGTTGCCTTGGATGTTACGTGAACACGGCAGGCAAACATGTACAAATATGACAGTAAGGAAGATTGAATGCAATGAGGAGAACGAGGGGGGGAGAGGGGGACAGGAGAGGGGAAAGAGAGACAGAGACACATAGAAGGTGAAGAGAAAACAGTCGCTAGCTAATATGCCAGGTAAATAGGGGAAATACGGGTATTGCAAAGACTGGGAAAAAGAAAATGTTTTGATAGAATGGATTAAAAGTGTTCCTAATTGATGAGAAAAAGGCATATTGCAACTGCAAATGTGAAATGAAAAAGTCAGTTCCTCTTTTTTTTTTTTTTTTTTTTTTGCTAATATTGTTATTATTAAATGTTCTTGACTGGATATAAAACTGTTATAAAAGAACTAATAAACATTAATCTTACCATATTATTAATTACTGATAATAAACAAAATACTAAGTCATACACTCATAGTTATTTTGCCATTTGCTTCAGATGTGTGATAAACATATTTTTGGCTAGTTTAAGCTTCTGAAGGGCGGGTTTTTGACTGACTTTGGGATGGATATTTTTGTTGGACCTGGCAACCCTGCTTGGATTTCTGCTGGGTCCTAATGCTCGCGTGTCTCCATTTAATATAGCATAACATCTCACTTAAGTGAACTGAATGGAATAGAGGGAGGGCGAGACTAGTTTGTGAATGAAATGCTTCTTGAGTAAAACAAAATCCTGGATGTTTGTGAAATTCCGCCCAGACATGTTTTTCAAGTCTCAAAAAAGAGAACATGACTGGATAAAAGAGGACATCTGGTAACCCTACACTAAACCAAACTGCTGCTCAATCACATGTAGATGTTTACCTCAGTGTTTGTGTTCAGTCTGTCACAACACCCGCACACCTAGATCACTTCCTGATCGTCTCACACTGTTCAGTCCAATGATCTATATTACTGGATAGGACACACGTGACTTTTGAATGCGCCGGCAAGGAGTCTCCATGTTGTGTGGAAGTAGGGCAAGCTCTGAAGGAAGCCAGTGTTCACAAACAAGGGCTGCAATGTTTTGCCTTTAACTGTTTAACTTTATTATAATTCTATCAGCAGAGACCAGGGGATTACATTCCACAAGTATGTATTCATTTTAAAATGATTTATTTGTAATAATCTGTGCATTACAGCCACAATCTCTGACCTACAAACTTGACGTAGTTCCGTAGATATTACACTAATAGTCAGGCTTGCATCAAACCAA
>BRDA01051583.1:3394-29002 GCA_036984385.1 Crenuchus spilurus
TTCGAGGCGTTGTAGCGCATATTTAGTCAATGACATGTACACACAACAGTATATTATTGATCACTTATTTTTTAACATTTTAGGGGAAGCTGAGCTTCTCTATCAGTCTTAGAGCATCCGCCTCTGGTCTGAAGATCATCTCCTGTTCCTTCATCCCTGTTCTGCCGAGTATCAGTCTGGTTCTGCTGGAGTTTTGTTTGTAGAAGAAATTTGAGAGAGAATGGCCACAAAAGTTTGGAGAATTCCTAGTGAATGTACACAGACCTTAATGACCAGTAAAGCAGAATGATGCAAAGTGAAAAGGTCTTTCAATCAGCAGCAGCACAGCTGTTTTTTTCTTTATAAATCTTCAGGAGTCTAGTTTTTTTCTCTATCACACACACACACACACACACACACAGTGGTGGCACCAGAAAGACGTGATAGGAAACGGCCGGCCCTAATTAAATTATCAGAGTGCAAAAATACACATCAAATAGGATTCATGTCCAATGTGCCCCAGAGCGTACACACACACACACACACACACACACACACACACACACACACAGGCCTCACATGCACTTTCTTAGATCATAAGCAACAACCTTAGATGTTTATTTTTTACCCCCCATCTATGTTCTCCCTGATTTAGAGTAGCTGCAAGCTGCACTGTGCTATTTAGGATAATGTGTCCAAGTCTTGTTTTTATTTTAAAAGCTACATAAAATAAAAGTAAAACACTGATGTTTTTTTGTAAAAGAAGTCTTTGAATCATCCCAGACAATATTTTTAGCTTTTATATTTTTTTACCCAATTTTCACCCAAATGTAGTGGTAGCTAATAGACCCACCCATTTACTAGGACTCTACCAATCACTTGTAATGTCTGTGACTGTAGGAGGGTGAAGACTAGCACACCTGCTGATGCTTGTGAAGTCAGGCTCTGCCTCTTTTCTGACTGCTGATACATTGTCAGCACACTCGGAGGAAAGTGCAGGAAACCCAGCTCTGATACATCAGCTAACAGACACCTGAGCCAGTGGACATTACTTAAGTAGAGATGTGGAAAGACGCATGACTGGGATTTTAACTCGCACTCCTCTGAACATAATTTCAACCTTAGTCCGCAGAGCCACTCAGGGCCCTGATTGTTTTTGTGCTGCGCAGCACTAAAGGGACATGATGTAGGCTCTGATTTGTAGTAATCTCATGAAGAATATTTGTTTAATGGTTAAATGTAGCTCCCTGATGAAGGTTCGCACTGTTCTCTCGGCTGAGATGAGCAGTCGCAGTACTGTCGCAATCTGACGTGTTGAACGCTAACATTTGCTAACTGATCTGGAGGATGTAGCGGACTGGGAGGTTCACTCTGTTTTCTCTCGTTAGCATTATCTGTTGGTGGAGCTTGTTGTTCAGCTTGTTTGATGCTAATAAGACCTGAACAAATATAGACTGAACGAGCGTGACTGTATAAGACCGGACGTGATGGCTCGTTGCCTGTGGACACTGATTATAATATTAACATATTCAGGCTTATTACTACATATGCGCCTCACACACACTCCCGGTGTTACCCGTCAGGATCCCTCCCACACACTTGTTTTACTTGTTATCCATCAAGCTGGCATCAGATTCCCAAAGCCTCAGTCAAATCAGGCTGTTTTCAGGACTGTATTAAAGGGTCCACCGTCCCTGTAAACAAGCTGTTTTTCTTACTGCCTTTTTAAGGCAGATGTATGTAAATGAGCGCTGTTTTGACTGACAGACCTGGCAGGAAATCCTGGTGAAACCGTAGTGTGAATGGGTGTGGCCAAACTGCTGTGGGATGAATAGATGTACATAAACTGCTGATCATAGAATGGGTGGAGCTAAAGTGCTATAGACTGAATGGGTGGAGCTAAAGTGCTATAGGCTGAATGGGTGGAGTTTAACTGCTGTAGGCTGAATGGGTGGAGTTAAACTGCTGTAGGATGAATGGGTGGAGCTAAACTGCTGTAGGATGAATGGGTGGAGCTAAACTGCTGTAGGATGAATGGGTGGTGTTAAACTGCTGTAGGATGAATGGGTGGAGATAAACTGCTGTAGGCTGAATGGGTGGAGATAAAATGCTATAGGCTGAATGGGTGGAGCTAAACTGCTGTAGGATGAATGGGTGGTTTTAAACTGCTGTAGGATGAATGGGTGGATCTAAACTGCTGTAGAATGAATGGGTGGAGCTAAACTGCTGTAGGCTGAATGGGTGGAGCTAAACTGCTGTAGGCTGAATGGGTGGAGTTTAACTGCTGTAGGATGAATGGGTGGAGCTAAACTGCTGTAAGCTGAATGGGCAGAGCTAAACTGCTTTAGGCTGAATGGATGGAGTTCAACTGCTGTAGGATGAATGGGTGGAGATAAACTGCTGTACATGGAATGGGTGGAGCTAAACTGCTGTAGGCTGAATGGGCAGAGCTAAACTGCTGTAGGCCGAATGGGTGGAGCTAAACTGTTGTAGGCTGAATGGGTGGAGCTAAACTGATGTAGGCTGAATGGGTGGAGATAAACTGCTGTACATGGAATGGGTGGAGCTAAACTGCTGTAGGCTGAATGGGCAGAGCTAAACTGCTGTAGGCCGAATGGGTGGAGCTAAACTGTTGTAGGCTGAATGGGCAGAGCTAAACTGTTGTAGGCTGAATGGGTGGAGCTAAACTGTTGTAGGCTGAATGGGAAGAGCTGAACTGTTGTAGGCTGAATGGGTGGAGCTAAACTGTTGTAGGCTGAATGGGCAGAGCTGAACTGTTGTAGGCTGAATGGGTGGAGCTAAACTGTTGTAGGCTGAATGGGCAGAGCTAAACTGCTGTAGGCTGAATGGGTGGAGCTAAACTGTTGTAGGCTGAATGGGCAGAGCTAAACTGCTGTAGGCTGAATGGGTGGAGCTAAACTGTTGTAGGCTGAATGGGCAGAGCTAAACTGTTGTAGCTGAATGGGTGGAGCTAAACTGTTGTAGGCTGAATGGGCAGAGCTAAACTGTTGTAGGCTGAATGGGTGGAGCTAAACTATTGTAGGCTGAATGGGCAGAGCTAAACTGTTGTAGGCTGAATGGGTGGAGCTAAACTGTTGTAGGCTGAATGGGCGGGGATAACCTGCTGTAGGATGAATGGGTGGAGTTTAACTGTTGTAGGCTGAATGGGTGGAGCTAAACTGCTGTAGGATGAATGGGTGGAGCTAAACTGCTGTAGGCTGACTGGGCGGAGCTACACTGCTTTAGGCTGAATGGGTGGAGTTTAACTGCTGTAGGATGAATGGGTGGAGCTAAACTGCTGTAGGCTGACTGGGTGGAGCTACACTGCTTTAGGCTGAACTGATATCAGTTTTTTGAACTACTGAATGTTTTTTTTACAGGAACGACTGAGCTATGTAGGTGACTATAGAGTGTTAGCAATGTTAGCAAAGGAACTGACTGATCTTGACATCTGGGATAAATAGACAAATATGGAGAAATGTTTAGTGGATGAAGCACTGCTTTAAAGCTCCAGTTGTAGCAGAATGTGCCTCAGGATGAGCTCTGTATTTACTAATGAATAGAAATGTCTTCTGAAACTGGGGTTCTCCTACATGGACATTTTAAAAGCTAAGACATTCACTTCATATACTGCTCTGATGGAATATTTATTGCATCTAAAAAGCCCTTTAAGGGACTTATATGCAAATACTGCAACTCTTGATAAAATACATTCCAAAACATGGTCCTCCAGTCTGAGGGTGGGACTGTTTTCCTCCTCAAATTGTAATTTTTAATCGAGGCAGCGAGTCTCCCCGGGGCTAGAAGAGGGGCGTAGAGTGTGTGTACGTGGTTATGATTCAAATAACTGCTGACAAAGTTCTGACCTGGATCTCTTGAACCCTAAGCTGAAGAACAATCCAAGACGTTACAGTGAGGTTCCATCTATTAACGGTGACTAACCCTTCTGAAATTGTCATTTAAGGACACTTACACATTCATAATCACACGAAACAGACTCAGGACATGTTTTCTGTATTCCTGTGCTGTATTAGCACCAAGATTTTCATCAAAACACCCAGATATGTCAGATTTGACCAATCTTATTGAGCCTAAAGCATCAATGAGCATCCAGTGATAACATCTACTTTAAATATCCATAAAATCGCTGCATCTGTCGATCTGTATCATGTAATAAGGTCGTTCTGTCCATTGTGTTTAATACTAGTATCCATACATTTTCTTGCCATTGGCAGGGAGACTATCCTCCTTTTGCAGCTGTGCTTGGGACCATCCCTTGGCAGAGTTTGCCAGCATGCAGCCGACCATTGAAGAGCAAGTCCAGAGATGTAGGCCATAGTGGTTTGGCCACGTTTCCAGAGTGAACAAAAATCAAATACTGAACAGATTGCTGTGGTGGCAGTGACCCGCGCACTGGAGAATCCATCGCAACGCACCTAAGAAGACATGGGAGAAGCTAATTGAGGCTGACTTGAAACCTCTGCGCCTCAACCAAGGCCAGCGCCATGAACCGTCAAGCATGGAAGAACATCCTCAATGGCGTTCGGCATCCAGGGGCACCCACAGCAACACACTGGTTGCGAGGACATCCTCCCCCTCCAGACGCCAGCAAGGGGATCGAGTGTTTAAGACTGTCCATTAATTATCATGAATAGATGTAGCCGTATTGCAAAACGCTAACACATTCAGTTTATACCAGTGTCAAGTATTTATAATTAAGGTAATATTATTGGAATTTAAAATGGACATGTGCTGTTATTGTCAGGATGCTTTATCTAGTACACTTACCGGAACCTGGCAGTTAATTATCAGCCCTGAGTGGACTCGAGAGTGTTAGAGTGGACCAATATCTCTGGCGAAAAATTCAATTTATTTCTCGTGAAGGCTGTCCACTTGATATCATTAGGAAGCTCCATTACATTTTAATAGCATAATTCAGTGATACACAACACTTCCGCTGTCTTTACCTGCACATCAATGGCTCTGTAATAACAGGGGTGGCTCCAGGCTATATAAACAACGAGCCTTGTAGGCCAAGTGTAATTCTGAGGGTCCTTGAGGCAGGGATTTCCTCATCAGCGTCTCGCTGCTTTTTTGGCTGAAACTGAAGCTCATTTCTGGCTGCCTGAGCTCTTCCTCTGCTCCAAGTCTCCAGACCCTCTCATGTCAGTCTGCCGCATTGGAAGCAGCTTGATTCTAGGCAGATGCTGCCTCCTTATGGCCTAGTGAGACCAATGCACCAGTTTTTCTTAGCAGAATATAAATATAAAGTCGACAAACCAAAGAACATGTGCTCAACTGTTTGGTGTCTAATTTTGTTCATACATTTCCCTTAAAATGCACTTTATATAACATAAGACCATAATGTTTAAGCTCAGCTCTCATGGAAATCTGACCTAGATCACTGTGTAGAGCTTAAAGCTGAGAAGTTGTAGTTCTTCATATTTCTTGGGCATAAAACTTGTTGGCAGATGGAAGCATGAAGTGCTCTAGAATATCCTGGTACTTGATAATACACACCAGGACCAACAGCATCACCTTAAACCATCCCAGACTGCAGAAGCTGCACACTGGACTTCGGATACCTAGACTCTAGCAGCTTAATTTACAAATGAAATGCCAACAGAGGACCTTAGACTACAGATTTTGTTTTCAGCCTGGATAAGACACTTCTAATATTGATATGAGAAACCTAGCCTGAGAAACTTACTAGAGCACCTCTAAAATTAGAATGCTGAATTTCATTAAAAAATGAGGGGTCACGGTATGTATTCTTTACTGTTACTGTTGATCAGTAGACTATGTAAATTATTGTTCAAACACTATAAGTACGGTGTATCTCTTGGTCTTGTTCAGCACAGACAGCCATAACCGTGAGGAAGACTGCTGTCTTCATTTGTCCAGACGATGATCATCATCACAAGCCACAGAAGCTCATTGCTGAAAAGGCTGGCTGTTTGCATAGTGCCGTATCAGAGCATATTAATGTATAGTTGGCGTTGGAAGCAAAACATGCAAGCCACAGGAATGACCACAGATGGGAGGATTGTCAAGAAAGGTTCATTCCAAAACTGAGTCTGGTATCAATGCATAAACAGCCATCATACACAGATATCATGTGGAGAGGTACAGAATCTAAGGTGTTTGAAGTCCAGTGTGCAGTTTCTGCAATCTGTGATGGTTTAAGGTGCTGCTGTTACAGAGATTTTAGAGCACTTCATGCTTCCATCTGCTGACAAGCTTTATGGAGATGCCCAGCAGCTGTCCACAGTGCCAACACTACTACTGAACATCATATTACTGTGACTGATTAGCCAACTAGCTCTCTGGACCTGAAGCCCATAGAGATTATATGAGATATACATGAAGAGGAAGATGAGGAACACCAGACCAAGCAATACAGATGAAGTGATGGTCACTAACAAAACCACCTGGGCTTCATAACATAACATATCAGTAGTGCCAAGGAACATACATGTCAGACGTTGTACATCGTGTTGTGTTTGAACATTCAGTCAAATTGATTAATGTTTTTTTAAAAAAATTGACTTATGTCACTTATGTGTAATGAATATAATGTGACTTTTTACCTTTTAAAAAGTTTTTTTATGAACAAAAATTCATTTTGAGATGCACTAGAGACATTAGGTCACATGACCATACTTTTCAACCTACTGACAAAAAGTGACCTCATCCGAAAAGCAACCTCCACACCTCTAAGCAGAAACGTTACAACAGGAAACCCACACTGAGGCCCTGCAGATGAGAACATGAACACTGACTGACATCAGGTCTGACTTTCAGACCTAATTACAGAGATGTCCAAGTTCTAGATACACCGAGATGCTTGCACAAATTAAAACCATCAAAACACACCTCCGAGCTCCAAGTTCTTACATGTAATCAGCAGGAAGATTGAGAGGCCCTCAAAAGCGCATTCATGTAAAGGAAATAACCTGCTGACGTGGAGCAAAGAGGTGTGAGAAACATCTCCACTTCTGAGAAGCCCGAAGAAGAGGAAGCTTGAGCCATTTGCGTCAAAGACCCTGAGTGCCATCATCCACCCGGCAGAAGTCTCTGAGATGCAGAGATCAAGAGCGGCTCTTTTCATATGTAAGTAAACTTAAACATCTGCTGAACGTACATGAGATCAGCTCATCTTCTAATCTAAATCCTTGTTGTAGGTGTTCTGGTGTCCAGGATCTCTGGAGAAGAAATGGAGATGAGAGTCAGAGCCGGAGACGATGTCACGATCTATAGTGACTGCGTCTGGAAGACTGGATTTTATCCCGTTTGGTTCAGAAACTCCCCACACCAACGGAAACCTGCTCTGATGATTTCACAAAGAGATATAATATATTCTTCTGTCCCACAATACTCCTTTGTATGGAATACCTCATCCCAAGCTCACGACCTTCTGGTGAAGAACCTCACCGTGTCAGAGCTTGGTCTTTACTACTGCGGTCTGCAGGAGAAGAAGCTTGCCGAAGATGAAAATGGAGCTGTAGTCAAAACGGATGTTTATCATTATGGCAAGAAAACCACCAAACTCCATCTCTATGGTAAGATCACTGCATTTGAGCTAATCAGGATGGATGTTTTGAGATGATCTCAGGGAAAGAAAAGGTAGTGAACGATCGCTAGGTGACCCTGCAGTGGCGTTCCTCAAGGATATTTATTTAGTGAAATATTTAGATGTGTTCTCTCTTATTTCAGATTCAACAGTTCAGACCTTCTCCACCTCCGCCTCCGCCCCTGTGATAGACTGTATTGAGTGCTGGAAGCTGCTGTTCAGTGTAGTTCCTGTGTCAGTTCTCCTGTCCTCACTCCTCTCCTCCACCTGTGTGTACTGTATCTGTACCAGGAGAACCAGAGGTATGTTCAGGTCCATCTCATTTCTGTGAAATATTTACCCTGTTCTGCCAGAAAGACAGTACACATTTATTAGCTTTTTAATCAATTGCAGTGATGTTTGGTGTGATGAACACAGATTGTGGTGTAGACATAGAACTTTTTGGAAGTCCAGGATGAGTGATGACCTGGCATACAATAGCAGAGCGTACTCCCTTAATCAACCAGGCCAGGCCAAACTGGTGGTGGTGGGAAAACTTTGATTATTGGTCTCTAAACGTAGGTGAGGTGATTGGTTGTGACCAGTGATGGCTGGCCAATTGAGGGACCAATGGCACCACTCTATGGTGGAAATTGTTTTTATTTTCATTTTTGAAAGTATTTTAAGTACGTATGTGCTAAACATGTACATTAACATCTAATATCTAAAATATACTGGGGGTGTGAACTTCCTGGTTCATTCTCTTCCTCTTCTGAGGTGACAGAAATATCACCCAGTCAGAGAAGCAGCCAATCACTGACCTGCTACAGATACAACACAACTTTAGCCAATCAGCATCCTTGAATCTCTTGTCTAAAGGGCTTCATTTATCACAGAGTCGGTTAGTGGCGGAGTAGGAACATCGGACATTATTGACATGTATCTTTCCATCTTCACCAGCCGACACTGGTGGAGACCTCAGATGACACAATGACGTAGCTTTAAGTCTACCTGGCAGAACTTTTGCCAGGCTGCATTTGGTTTTAGTTTGGTGACATCACTAGAATGTGAAGGCTCAAGAATTTAGCCCAGAGGATGTCCCTCATGGTACAAGATGGAATAAAATTCTAGACTTGACTACAACCATTAGAGACTGAAGGACACTGGAGCAGCATCGCGGACCCTGTTTACTGTCCTCTACTCTCTGTTAGCTCTAAATTGTTCAACACCCTCTGACTCCCAAACAGAATCACTACAAGAGTTCACTTGGTGGACCACCAGTGGTCCATTGATGCTCAGTTCTGTAGACAGAGTAGCAGAACCAGACTCTGAGACTAACTGTGCTTTATGTCCTTTATCTGAGCTCTGGACAGTAGAAAGACCTTCATGTCTCAGTGTGCTGTGTTAGGAGTCTCTAACTGTCCTGTTGAAGGTTCTCTAGAGATCAACTTATGGTGAAGGTTCTCTTTGGTTTTTCTCCTCAGGTTCTAAAGAGAGAAGAGAACCACTCACTGAGAACATGTTTCAGGTGATACAACCTCATTACTCAATCTTTAACTAATATGTGCTTATTGATTAATGTAGTTATTGATAGATGTAGATTCTGATACATGTAGTTATTGATTACTTTACATATTAATAACTCTACATATTGATACATGTAGATATTGATTACTATAGATATTGAAGACTGTACTTGTTAACTGTATTTATTGATATAGATAATTATCAATGCTGATAAATCTGCTTATTGATTATTAAATGTATTGATTTTTGGATCTATATATTGCTAACTGTAGACATTCAAATAGTTAGTTGCTGTTATTGAACACTGTACATGTAACTAATAACCATATATACTGTACATACCTGTGGATATAGCAATGTTCTGTAGATATTGATAACTTTATTGGAAACTCTAGATATTTATACCTATTTTTGTATTTAACTTTACTCATTTATAACTGTTACTGATATCTGTAGTTATTAGCAGTGGTAGTTATTGATAATGTACTAGTTATTGATCAGTTCTCTCTCTCTGATCAGGTGGGTTGTGATGAGGAACATCAGTGTGAGAAGACTATGAATGGACAGTCCTGTGATCACACTGTAGTCTGTTACACATCTCTGAGATCTGATCTCAAATCAGACTAATCAGACACACACACACACCTGTATGGAGTTTTTAGCCCCAAGTGGACAGAATGCATACCTCACAGCTGCTTTTTGTTGTATATCAGCTTCATTTGATCTCGATTGTACCCTCATATGCTCACATTTATGACCTGTGTTCACATTTCACCTCTTTAAGAAGCATCATTTATGTTGTCATAATAAAAAATATGATTTGCTGTCATTTTAAGTCAATATGTTGGTACATGATAAACATTTATTGTGAAATATAACAACAAAAATTACAAGACGATAGACTAAACAAACCTAGCGGTAACACTTTATAGTAACTTTCATTAAACGTTCATTAATTAATCATTAGAATAGAGAATTTCATTAACTAATGATTTACTAATGATTTACTAATGATTAACTAATGATTAACTAATGATTAACTAATAATTAACTAATGATTTACTAATGATTAACTAATGATTAACTAATGATTTACTAATGATTAACTAATGATTAACTACTGATTTACTAATGATTTACTAATGATTAACTAATAATTAACTAATGATTTACTTATGATTAACTAATAATTTACTAATAATTTACTAATGATTAACTAATGATTTACTAATGATTTACTAATGATTTACTAATTATTTACTAATGATTAACTAATGATTAACTAACAATTAACTAATGATTTACTAATGAACTAATTATTTGCTAATGATTAACTAATGATTTACTAATGATTACTAATGATTAACTAATGATTTACTAATAATTTACTAATGATTTGTTAACATTTGCAAAAATGAATACAATCATTAGTAACTACAAGAACTGTCATTTATAAACATTTGTTCATGTTCAGATTCTAATGAACTAATGATCTGTTCAGTTATTAATCATTAGTTAATGGCTTATTAATGAAAGTTATTATAAAGTGTAAACTAAACCCAAGACTGGGCATTTGGGACATTTTTCACATTTAATCACATGTAGAACATTATTGTTGAGGGGAAATTTGTTGATGAGAAGGGAACCTCAATGTGGTCCTAGAGCTCAACCAGTACACCTGGAGTAGATTAGAGGTGGAGCTCCAGGAGCCTGATAAAGGTTCTGTTTGACCAACACTAGAAGAGAAAGGGAAGAGAGGATGTATGGAGGTGTAAAGTCATCGGTAGCTGGTCATCGTGGCCCCGCCCCTTCTTCACTGGGTTTGTTACATAACCACATCATCAAATGCAGGATTCATCTCTTAAGCTGTATGTTGACTCCACATCAACACTGACCTACAGTATGTACTTGTTCAATGAAATGTCCACACAGTGACCTTACTGAACAGGAACAGGTTGCAGGCAAGTTGCTAGTGATTCATATGAGCTCTGGAGGACAGTGCTGTTGACAGTGTGACCTGAAAACTGCTGCTTACCTTCAGATAAAGATCCTGGACTTTATCTGCCATCTGGTTGACCACTCAGACTCTGTTGTTGCATGTTATTCAGCTGTGAATGAGGTCTTGCTTAGGTTATCAAAGGTTGTCCTTGTGCCTGGAGTGGAGACAGAAGAGATCATCAGATGGTCAAACAGGGCCTTAGTGATCCTCTACAGCACTTTGCCCACTGAGAGTCTTTAGATGCTGATGAACTTGATCTGACATTTAGGGCAGCTCAAAGTAATGGACTGACCTCGTAGGACCTGGTTTTGCTGAATATCAGCACACGCATCCATGAGCCATAACATTAAGTCCACTCATAGATGAAGGGAATTCATTATCCAGTGGTGCATGTGAAGGTCTAGATAAGAGAACACAGTGCTGTGTGTAGGAGATATGAATAAATGCATACAACAAGGACTGTGTAGGCACCTGAATTGAAGCACAACATCTACGACAACCATGTTCTAGGCCTAGAACCAAGTTAATTCTACATAACAAAGGCTTACTAAGGTTAACTCATGTTGTAGGATTACGTCCTGGTCTCCAGGTTAGTGGTTCTGTCCTGAAGTGAATAGCAGGGGCATATTAGATGGTAATAGTAAGTTCTCTTGTATCATGGCTCAGTTCCCATTTGCCACCATTTGGCATTTTTTCCATCAACATACTTTGGTTCTGGAACCTGAAAAGATTCCCAGCTGGTTCTTCAGTGCAAATGCCACGGCCATGAAGTCGTACAGAAAATATCTCCCCTTGTGCAGTGTTGTGCTGAAGAAACACATCTTTTCTTTAATGTTTGGCCTTGTCCAGAGTTCAGGGACAGACTTTGGCGGTTTAGGGTGAAGATTCTGGGCTTTGCTTTAAGCGTTAGAAGCTTAGATACACTGGACAGCTGAACCATCTACTGGCTCGTGGACTCAGCAGTGGTCAATACCTACCAACTCTGACCTGTAGATCTCAATCCGATCATTTGTTGGATGTTGTTCTGATCTCCACCTCCCAACTTACAGGACTTGCATGGTACCAGATACCACAGACACCTTCAGAGGTCTTGTAGAGTCCATTACTCGGTGGATGTCCTCTTACACCAACACAGCAAACATTACTCTATTACTCTACACTCTCATGGAAACAATTGTGGTTACTTCTCTCTCTCTCTCTCTCTCTCACACACACACACACACACACACACACACACACACACACACACACACACAGAGAGGAAACCCACAGTGAGGCCCTGCAGCTTAATTCAGTTGTGAGGTGCTTTAACACCTTAAAACTGTTAATTTTCAGTGTTTTACTCACAGTGTTCTATATTATTCAGTAATTACCAAGTAACTACTGTTAATAACTCAGCCTTTACACAGTGTTCAGTATTTACCCATAACTACCAGCAATTACTCAAAAATACTCAATAATTACAAAAAATTATTCAGTAACCCCTATGAATTACTCAGTAATTACATTATTACTATAATTAATCACAACCTACCATTAAGTACTTAGTAATTACAAATTATTCAGTAATTACTCAGGAATGACAATAAATTATTCAGGAATTACTTCATTCAGAAATTACTCCGTAATATATATGGATTACTCAGTAATTACAAATTACTCCATAATTACTCAGGAACTATTGTCAATTACTTAGTAACGGCTATAAATTGCTTCATAAAATCTCAGTAGTAATTTTAAATTGCTCAGAAAAAAGTAATTACTGCTATAAATGATTCAGAGTTTATTATAAACTGAATGTAATGACTGATCTGAGATCTGCTATAACTGATTTTCAGGCCTGTTCATGTGGCCTGTAATCAGATTTCACTTCATTCTGATTTAACAGATTAAAATGTAGATGTGAATGAAAGGTCACACAGTTTCAGTTCACTACAAAGTCTTTCTCTCTCTCTCTCTCTCTCTCTCTCTCTCTCTCTCATAAACACACACAGTCAGTGGAAACTTCTGTGGTTAGAGTTGTACACATCAGAGAGAAAGTCAGCAGCTTTGTATAAAGTAACTGTGATCTAGTTTGAGCAAACTTTGGCCCAAATGTTCTCCTCAGTGCTCTTCAGACGTTGCCTGGCATCCCATCAGTAACATAATGATTGACTGCATTAACCAAAGCAGGTACTCGTAACTGAACTACAAATAATACTGAACTGATGAGCAGAGGAAAGAGTTAAACATACACCTTCACATACAGAACATCTACTTATTATATTATTATGGTCCTGCACTACAAAAAGGTTTCCATGTACCAAATACAACTGGCTGAAAGTGTTCCCCATAGAAATGAATGGGGTGCAAAAGTTTTGGAACCTTTCAAATGTAACAAATGATACAAATACTTATTTATAAATATACTGTCAATGTATGTGTACACTGTTTGCTGGTGTACCTTGAATAACTACATTAACCCTTATTACACAATACAACTGTGTACATGTTTTGTCATTAGCCTACTTTACTCTGATGACTTGCACTGAATGGAATCAGTCAGGGATGCAGAGTCCGGACAGTAGCTGCTGATAGCCAGCCTCAAGAAAACCTCCAAATGATCATCAGTCATAGTGGAACCATACTTGGACTTAATGATCTTCACGTGTGAAAAGACTGACGCTGAATAATGTAGTCAAGACAAACACACTTCAAAAATGCGATCTACCCACACTACCTTTGTGATCGACTGGTAGATTGCGATTGACGTATTGTACACCCCTGAAATACACTAACACCCAAACAACCACATGAACTTCCAAAGCTACCACTCAGCAACACCTGAGCAACCACCTGAGATACCATAGCAACATCAACCACCTCACCACACAATAGCACCCATCTAGTGTCCAATTACCAACAACACAGCAACCAGCTATCAACCAATCAGCAACATTTGTGCAACTACCTGAGACACAATATCAACTGCCCAGCAACCACCTAGCAACATTCTAGCAACCACTAAGTAACATCATAGCAACCACACTGCCCCACAGAAGCACCCATTTATTGCCCAATTAGCAACAACATTGCAACCAGCTAGCAACCACTTAGCAACTTAATAAAAAACCACCAAGCAACACCAGAGCAACCACTAAGCAGCATCATAGCAACCATTTTGCCACACTGTAGCACTGGTCTAGTGTCCAATTAGGAACAATGTAACAACCAGCTAGCAACCACTTAGCAATGTCATAGCAACCACCAAGCAAAATCATAGCAACCACCTCACCACACTGTAGCCCCCATTTAGTGTCTGTCCACCTATCAACAAAATAGCTACCAGCTAGCAACCACTCAGCAATTCTACAACAACCAGCAAGGAACATCAGATCAACCACCTAGCAAGACCCTAGCAACCACTAAACAACATCTAGCAGCCAACTCACCACATTGATGCACCCATCTAGTGTCCAAACAGCAACAACATAGCAACCACCTAGCAACCACTAAGCAACTTTATGAGAACCATCAGGCAACACTATAGCAACTACCAAGCAACTCCCTAGAAACCATTAAGCAAAATCATAGCAACCACATTGCCATGCTGTAGGACCTGTCTAGTCTCCTGTTAGGAACAACATAACAACCAGATAGATTTCATAGCAATCACCAAGCAACACCAGAACTACCACCTAGCAACCACTGAGCAACATAGCATTCACTTGCCGGCTGCTAGAGCTTTGACCTGTTTTCCTGTCATTATGTGGACATTCAGTGCCCCAAAAGAGATAAACACCCAGAACCACACTTACTGATAATTAGAAAGCTAAAACTGTCCTTAAACCCTGACCAGAGTCCAGTCATGCAGAGACCCTTTAGGCCAGAGCACTTCAGACTACTTCACAATATTGTTACTGACTAATCTTACATCTGATCTAATCAGGACTATGTAGAGTCAGTTTCAGACCTGATTAAAGAGGATCAGGGTCAGGACAAAGAAACCTGTGTCAAAAGGTTAGTCACACCAGATGTACATTCATATGCAAACTGAAGAGCATCAGATACTGAAGTACAGTGTGTGCTCAGGTCATGGAAACATCTGTGGTTAGAGATGCTCACCTCATGAAGCTGCTGTCAGCTTCTGACAAAACCCACAACATACACTTTCACAAACAGGAAGCTGGACGTTCTGTCACATACTGTCTAATGAATATCAGGACTTTAAACTGAGCTCAAACTGACCTTGACCTTAACATCTAAACAAGGATGTTTCTTGGTTATATGTATATTTATATCTCCATATACATATTATAGGAGGGTTAATAGGAGGGGTTAAACATCTAGGCTTTATTCAATGTTGGCAGTGCCTTGATTCTGCCAGTAGCCAATGTGCCAACCCACACAGAGTTTATACTTTTGAACCCAGCTAGCTTATGTTCAAACAATCTGTGCCCATCAAAATATGTTGGCATAGAGAAACCCTAGATTGTGGCAAAGCTCAAGATAATTCCAGGTAGCCAAAACAAGGGGCTGAAATGCAGATAGAAGACTAACAGGAGTACAGAAACCAAAACAAGACCTAAAGACCTGCCACTGAGATTCGAACTGGCATCTAGGAAATGAAAAGCATGGTGCCACAGGGGCAGCAAAATATGTCATATTGAGGCCACAAAGAACTTCTGGGTAAACCTCTCCCAAAAAAGACTACCACTCACATACCAAAACTACACTGGGGGACGAGATCTGACCCTGCATCAGGTGAAATGTCATGGACGGCAGAAAATATGTACACCACTTTAGAAAGCTGAAAGGATCTGTCTAAGCAAAGTATAGCCAGGGATTACAGGTTTACAAATGGGCCTCTCCAAAACTCACACAGATTGGACAGAAAGTCTCTCCAAACAAGAAAACCAAGTATTTTTTAAATAGTCAGGATTAAGAGTTGAGAAGACTCTGGCCAGCATAGTTTGAAACTGACGTGGTCAAAGTCTTAGAATAAGTCAGTCACCAGCTGCAGGCAATAACTGCTGATGACTGGTACTTAGGACATTTGAAGATAGGACCGGTATAAGGACAAATACTAGAACCAGTGTTCCAGAAAAAGCAGGATTTCTTAGTTTAACCAATTAAGTCAAACCTGTCCAGTGAGAAACACTCAGCAGGACATTTCTATTAGAGTAGATTAAACATTTTGCTAATGTGATTGCAGACAATGGAATTTGACTTCTGAATTGAACCCATCCATGCAGTGAAACACACATCACTAGGCTGTGAGAACATATGTCTGAAGTGGTGGGCAGCCCTATCCTTGGGGAGCAGTTGGGGGTTAGGTGCCTTGCTCAAGGGCACTTCTGTCATGACCTGGCCGAGGATCAACCCACTGACCTTCAGGACACAAGACCAGATCCCTAACCAGCAGGCCATGGCTGCCCCTATTGGTTTAAGCTATCTGACTAATTTTGAACTGCTTTATGGAACAACTCCAGGCAGTCCATTTTTATTCACACCTTTTATGCATTGACCTTGAGCAGCAAGAGGTGTTGGAACCTGAAGTGGTACCATATCTACTGAGGTTCCTGGTGCCATAGACCAACAGGGCAATGCTCTAGCACATTTGGCACAATGGAAAAGGTGTACTTTGTCCATGTTTATTCAGTTTTGCATTTTCACTTTTTTGTAATAAGCAGCTCCAGTTCTCTCTTGGTCTGGATGTAATGTCATGTCTAACAACCAGTTAAATACTCTATTTATAAGGTTTATAAAAATAAAAATGGTTCTACATTATACTTACTAAATATGTTTCTGAGTGTGGTTGAAACAAGACTTTCCATTAGAGCTGAAGTCATTGTAGGTCAAAGGTTTTGCTTTGTTTGTAGACTTGTTGAAACTTGTCTTCCTGTGTTTTATCAGCGACCACCAAATTACAAAAAGTGTGAGACAAACATCCACCCATTGACGTCAACCAATACGGTGCAAGAGCATGCACATCAAAGACCAAGGCAAGGTGACCAATTGGGAACCTGTGCCCACTTTGCATGCTTCTTATTGGTTTTTGAAAACTAAAATTCGACCCTTGTTCTTCAAACAGACCAATCAGAATAGACAGTGATGATAAATTCATCACGACCTGTTGCCCACCAGCAGTGTCTGAGATGGAGAGCTTGAGAGCCATTCTCGTCCCTCTTCTGTGTAAGTTTGTGGGTTTTTTGTGCATTTTTACTTTCTGTTCTGTCCGACACCTTCATATTTTCTTACTTTCAAGCTTACCTTCAAGGTTCTTCATGCTTTTACTGGTAAGAGATGTGGTTTCTTTATTATTTCTAGTTTTTTTTTTTTTTTTCGTGAGACCAGTAAGATCTGGATGAGGTTTGAAATGGTTGAGAGGCATTTTTGTGATGTATTTTTTGACAGTAACAACTGGGTGACTATTGAGTTCTAGAATTTGTGCTAGGAGCCTTGCAGCTCTAGTTTTGGTTCTCAATCTTTCTCATTAAGTGACAAAATTAACTTTACAGGTATTTCCATCTACTGCCCGATCATCCCTGGAGCAGAGGTGGAGACAGTCAAACGAGGAGACAATGTCACTATCTACTGTGACCTCGTTATGCCCATTGGATCATACATTGCATGGTTTAGGAACTGCTCACATGAGAATCAACCTCCTCTCATTATATTTGCTGCGGAGTTAGTCCAAGGTGAACATCCGCATTACAGTTCTGTGTGGAACATCTTCAGCAAAAATCATGGTTTACTCATTAAGAACGTCACAGAAGCAGATATTGGCCTGTACTACTGCGCTCTCTATGGGTCAACGGTTACCAAAGACTGTGGACATGCATCCGAGAACATTTACCAGTATGGAAAGAGAACCACTCAACTGTCTGTTCTAGGTAAGATTATGTTATTACTGTAGATTCTTGTGTGTTAGAGAGGAGGACCTGAACATACTGTAGCCCCCTTACTAAGTACTAAGGGTCACACTTTCTATGAAGCCTGCATTTATAAGTCATAATACATGTGTTTATAACTCTATCATTTGGTAATAATATTTTATAAGCATACTTATAAACTCTAATAATGCATCATGAGCCTCTCGTTATATATTATAACTCAGTGTTTGATGACTTATAAACATGTTATAACATTAATGTTATAATTCATTATAATGTATTATAAGCAAATAATGATCTGTGCTGTTATAAAGGCCTTATTACAATTATAAAGCATTATGAACAGTCAAAATGTCATTACAGAGTGCTTCAAGTAAAGTGATTGACATTTGAATTTTTTTCCTCATTATAAACGTTTTCAATCATTGTAATGCTTTATAAACAGACAATGACCTGAGCAGTTATACATGACTTATGAATCCTGTATTTATAAGCCATTATAAATGTGGTTATAACTTTTTGTATCTTTGTCTTAAAGCTTCATAAACATACTTATAAAGTCAAATAATGCATCATAAAGCTCCTGTAATAAACTATAGATACTGTGTAATAATCATATAGTAACAACTTTCACTATACATTTAATGCATTTTTTCATTATAAAGCATCATATATTGCATGAATTTAGGTTGAGTGTAATTTGTCAATCATTTTAAAGCACCTAAAATACATATTAACATTAATAAACACATAATAAATGTTTATAATGCCATAAACTAATGTTTAAAGTAACGTGATGTTTAACATTATTGTTATAAATGAATTATAAGGTACTATAAACATGACTGTTGTAAATCAAGGTAAAAACAAACTGATTATAACAGCACAGACACATTATTTAAATTGTAAAACTTTAAGTCCTGAATGTAAAAAAAAGAAAAGAAAAAGAAAAGAAAACAGACTAAAGCATGCAATTATTTTCTACTTTGAGAAGCACTCACATGTAGTTCAGTTCAGTTCAGTTGTAACACATTTTCAGGCACACTCGTGCATTTTCTGATATAAAATTTCAAATGTCAATCACTTTAATCACTCTGTGATAACATTTTGAATGTTCATAATGCTTTATAACTGTAATAAGGCCTGTATAACAGGCCAGATCAGTATTTGCTTATAATGCATTATAATGAATTATAACATGAATGTTATAACAAGTCATCAAACCCTGAGTTATAATATACAATTGGAGGCTAATGATGCATTATTACCAAGTTATAAAGAGGTATAAATGCATTTATAATGACTTATAAATGCAGGCTTCATAGAAAGTGTTACCGTACTTAGTTACTACTCTTAACCCTCTGCAGTCTGAGGGTATTTCAGACACTCTGATGTAGTCTGACCTGCCTTGACTTTTTTTTAATTACACCCATCTAAGATTATTATTTTCCAAAGTGTTACACAGGCTTTTGTTCAGCACAAACTCAGCAACAACAGTGTCAAACAGTAAGAGTGTCATAAATCTATATTCTGATTAAATCTGCTCTAAACTTAGACTTTACAAAAACCTGTTTTCAGATGTGCTGATATATTGTGAAAAAACACTCTAAACATTTCTAGCCAAGACTTTTGAGCTCAGAACTGAATAAACAGAGGTGTTGGCTACACACTGCTTATTACAGTTTTTAGACATTGTATGTGGTTTTATTTCTAAAGCTTAAGTGAGGTGATAAGTGTGGGGTCTTTTTTTCAGCTGAGCGCTTGTTTGTTTAATGGGGGATCTTCACACATTCCACACATTCCATGGCTGCTATTCCACCAATACCATGTCCAGAATTACCATATCATTTCATGTGAGTGACAAAACACATCATTTTGGTCTGAAAACATGAAGCTTATGAGTCACTGTGACTCGCTCTTTCAGACTCCTCTCACAAATCTCTAAAAATATATTTTGATTCAATGTATGGGCCTACAAAGCAAGTGCATATTAACCAAGGTTCATCATCAACATTGCGTACAGTTTACACAGGGGCACCATAATTGGACACTGGAGGACTTCTCAGGGGAATCTAAGTTGACAGATGGTGGCATATATGTTGCTTTACACATGAGAACTGCCTCCAAGAGACCACTGTGGACTGAACGTAGGGTGGTGGCAGTATTCATGTCTGGGAGATGTTTGCCTGGCATGTGTTTAGACCACTGTTATCACTGCATGAATCTTTGAAAGCCAACAGGTAGTTGGCAATCCTAGCAGATCATGTGCATTCATACATGTTGATGTTCTTCCTTGATGGCAGTGGTCCCTATAAACAGGATAATGCCCCAATTCACCATACAAGAATGGTGCATCAGTGGTTTCAGGAGCACACCAGTGACTTTGGCATCTTTCCCTGGCCTGCTAACTCACCTGATTTCAATCCATTGGGAAAATTTGGATCATGAGGTTTGCTATACTGACCTGTAACCACAGAATCTGATGGACCTCAGAGCTCTGCTGTGGTGGTTAGATTGGATTGATGCCCTGTCCTGGGCTTGTCTAGGACATTTTGTAATGCCCTGCTCTGTGCCCAGTGAGGGGGTAGGGCATTAATCATGACTCTTATCAGGATTGAGTGGATAATATAATGGATAGCTGGATGAATTATGCATTCTCTGAAGAACTAGAAAGCCTTGAAGGTTTCTGAAGAATAAAAATATCTGTATTTTTGTTTCAGAC
Organism: Crenuchus spilurus; assembly: GCA_036984385.1. Lineage (NCBI taxonomy): Eukaryota > Metazoa > Chordata > Actinopteri > Characiformes > Crenuchidae > Crenuchus > Crenuchus spilurus. The sequence goes on from BRDA01051583.1 coordinate 24,049, forward strand.
ATTATGACAACTTGCTTAACTAGTTTTTTACTGTACAAATTCACATCAAAAACAACAATATATATTTTTAAATTGTCCATGTTTGAGCTGAAACAACCATAAAGTTTGAATATACAAAAATTTATTCTGCTAATGTAACATTGCCAATACCATAGCGTTGATAGTAGAATTTAGCAGTAGATAGACAATAATGGATTTTTTCTTGTTAGTTTGATATTAACATCATTATAGACTGAATATAATCTTCTAACTTCATGCATTTCTTCTCTTGTCTCTCAATTCAGATTTGACCATCCCTCAAAATGACCTCCACACCACTTCGACCCTTCCTGTATCAGACTGTAGTGAGTGCTGGAAGCTGCTGGTCAGTCTGTGTTCTGTGTGTGTCCTTCTGTCCTCACTCCTGTCCTCTACCACTGTGTACTGTATCTGCAACAGGAGCACCAAAGGTACTCTCTCACTATTTATTATTGGTCAATATTCACAATCAGTATTAGTCAGTGGTGTGGTGTGCCTCAAGGTTCAATCTTAGGCCCATTTAAGTTTAGAACTGGTATCAGACTGTGTTGTGTAATTAATATTTATGGTGTTATTTTGACAGATGATTCTTTGTCCTTGAAAATTAATGTAGGGAACTTTTAAGATACTACTGTACCTTCAAAATCATGTTGGGCCTTTAGAAGGGCATTGCATTGTGTACTGTACTAATTTTTCTGTATGTAATAATTTACTACAGAATGTGAAGCTGAACAAGAAAAAACTGGAACAAAACAAAGAAATGAAATGGTACTGAAATACACATTGAACATGAGAAGATTAAATCTAAAATAAACTTCAATTCAGATTTATGGATTGATGCCAAGCCAACAAGGTTTGAAAGCCTTATGTTCAATCTACTGCAGGTTGCACAAGACCTTCAAAGATGTTTGTTATGCTTCGCTGGACCTCCCAAGAAAAGGACAAAACCGGCTGAAGAAGAAGAGATTTGAGAGCTCAGATCTCTGTGTATATTCCCATATTCAGTATACAGATCAAAATTGAAATTCTGAAAGTTTAAGAAGTCCAGAACTTCTACTGGACAGTTTAGAAAGTACTGGACAGGTTTTCACACATTAGAAATTCTTCTGGATTCATGGCACAATTCCAGAACTGTAGTTCATATATTTACTGTTTTTGTTCATAAATAAATGGCAATTAACAACACTGGTACAGTTTATTACAGTTATTCTCATTTGGAGGTTGACTGTTTCCATGTACACATACTGTCTTGAGAAAACTTATTGACTGATTTGCTTTCACACATTAAAATTTCAATTGAACTGTAGATCAATTGCACAACTGCAGGTGTCACATTTTTTCATCAAGTTTGCAAACTAGGTTCATTCATTTGCTTTATTTGTCATTTTGAATATATAAACACTCAAGTGGTGAAAAACAACACTTTATGGATGCAACAAATCACTGAATCATGAATCAATGAATGAAAGAATTGTGTGTCAATGAATAAATGCATCAATCAATCAATAAAATCAATTAATCAAATAATGAATCAATGAATCATGTAGTCATTAATTAATGAATGAATGAACAAAAACGAGTCAAAGAATCAATTAAAAAATGCAGTTAATCAAATAATCACGAACCAATGAAAGAATCAACTAATAAATTAATGAAATAATGAAGTAGTTCAATTATATAATCAATAAATCAGCAAATCACATTCTTTTAAATAATTCAGGAGTTTTTTTTCACTTTTAAACTTTAACACTGATCCACTGTTGAGCACTGTTGGACTAAAATCTACAAGATGATGCTGATCATTTTTATGAGTTGTGGTGCTTGAATAGTTCCTTCACTCTGTATCCAGACATTTAATCTCTGCACTCAGAAAGGGAAGTGATGTGGTAAGTCAATCACAATCAACAAAATGAACCAATCACTGAACCCCACAAAGGGTGCCATCAGCACACCCTTGATTTAAGGCATTCCTCATCCACCAGAGGGAGCCAATGATCCACCTTTCCTAAGAGACTAGCTCACACACCACTTTCTCAGTCACAGCGCCAGGTCTTTAAAATAAATAGACTTAGACTCTGCCTCCAGTTTCTCCAGTTTGTCTCGAGACTCAGTTGCAGCAGACTGTGGTATCCATATGGATTATTTTTTCTCTGGTTTTTCTTGAAGGACAGTTTTTGTTTACTGTGACTCATTGAGCCCTCCAATCTGTCCTTCCTGACAGCCTGAGGTTCTTCATCTGAGTCATTTTGACCAGTCTATGGCTCCTTATGGCTCTCCAGTGTCACATTGTTGTTCGTGTCTGAGACATTGTTTTGAAACCTCTTCGGTCTCTATTGACAAGACTCTTCTAGATCAACATTTTGGAGTTTTCTGAAGTTCTTTAGGTTCCTGGGGCTGGGACATATCGTCCAGTAACAAGAATGTTTAAAACCAGAAGATTCTGGAATACTTAGAGTCTAGAAGAGCTCTAAAAGATTTAAGGTCAGATGTTTCAAGAAGCATTACATTCAGAACTACAAGGACTTGCAAACTCTTGAGGCTGATCTTATTATAGAAATGTGAAATAAAAAAAAATTGGAAACATTTAAGGGTTGATATTCTAGAAGGAGAAGGTTCTAGAAGCAGTATAAACAAAATGTCATAGAAAAGTTTGAGTAGAGCCAGAAGGTTCTTTAAAAAGATCGAATGTAGATTGAAAAGATTCTGTAACAGTTAAGAGTCAAAAGGTTAAAGAAGCATAACATGCAGAAGGTTCCAGAAGAATTAATCAAAAGGCTCTAGAAGAGATAGGGACAGAATATTCTAGAAAAGTTACTGTCAGTTGGTCTGGAAGAGATAGAATCAGAATGTCCTTCAATGTATTAGTGTAAAGATCTAAAGATGACTACAAGCCATTCATTGTCTGTTTGCCCCAAGGGTCACTGTCCATGGTGCTGAAACAGCTGCTATTCAGTTCCTATTGCTTTTCAGTTCCTATTCTTTCTTTCTTATTCATTTCATTCTTTCATATATATATATATATATATATTCAGAATTATAACATTTTGAATAGTCAGACTTATGGAGTGATTCTTGTGTCAAAAATTTCACAATAGCAAAAATAAATCTGCACACAAAATCCACAGAAACATGACCATAAAGTATATCTTGTGAATGCAAAAAATAAAAACATAAAATATAAATGTAATGTTTATTTAATTTAATGTTAAGTTTGCATTTTGACCATTTTTTGGTTTCAACGTGGTGGGCGTGGCTTTGTCTCAGAGGCAGACTCAAAGCTGCTGTCAGTGATCAATGTAAATTCAAGGCTAATGCCACCTTCTAAGTTCCACCCACACGTGAAAAGTGTTCCAAAACTCAGAAGCAAAAAAATGCAGAGCAGAAGCAAAGAGTGATTCCAGAACCAAAAAACCAAAAACAATGAAACCAAAATTTTTAGGAAAAAATACAAAAAACAAAAACATTGAAACCAAAAAATGGTCAAAATGCAAACTTAACATTTAATGAAATAAACATTACATTTATATTTGATATGTTTTTATTTTTTGCATTTACAAGATATACTTTATGGTCTTGTTTCTGTGGATTTTACTTGCAGATTTATTTTTGCTATTGTGAAACTTTTGATACAAAAATCACTCCATACAGACTCCTTCTGTTGAAGGTTATGCAAACAATTGTGAAGTCAAAAGTTTCTCCATATAATAAACCCTGTCTGTCAATGTACTACTACAATAAAAAATATTTATTTTAAGAATGGCTTTTATTTATTATTGTTGTTGATTCTTGAAAAAACAATAGATGAGTAAAGACACATTTAGAAAATATAAGCTATAGAAGCAAGAGTTAAAAAAATACTGAGGAGGATTCCTTACTGAAAATATATGTTAAGTGGTTGCAGATGAATAAAATGTATTCACATATGTTCACTTTTAACCTCAGAATATGTACAGAAATCAGAGTTTTCAACTCTCTTCTTCTTTAGTTGTTTCATCTGTCTGTTTGGGCGATCCAAGGAAGCATAACAAACCTCATCTCCTCCAACCTACAGACAATTAAAAAAACAAAAAAAATTACTTTCATACAAAAATTTGGCCATTTAAGATTCTTACAAAAAATCTATACATTATTCTTTAATACAATTAAATTCAAGAATGTCAAGCATGAGAACCACTGGCATACAAGACTCATAAGGATGTAAGAACCACTAAGGACAACCAAGACTCTAAAAGCATGAAAAACAAGAATAAAGTGTCAGAAAAAAATAAAATAAAAAGTAAAAAAAAAATATATATATATATATATATATATATATATATATATATATATATATAAGAACCCAAAAAAGAGCAACTGAAAGGAACCAACTCCTAATCTCAGTCTGACTTTTGGTCGAATATTATATTTTGTTACTCTTGTAATCTTCTTGTCTTTAAACATAGTCATGGAATGTGTGTTGGTGAAGCTGAACTCTGTAAATGGCAAAAAAATTCATTTAACACCAAATCTGCATGGCTACCTGCAAATTTGTTTTCCTACTGAAAGTAAAGAGTGTGTCCCAAAGACTACCCAAAATGTATAACCTCCCTCTTAATTGGAAGCATCCATAATCTTGGTCCAATAAAGAAAAAAAAACATCCAGTGAATGTCAGTTCTGTAGACAGAAATATCTAAAATACTGGTTCAAGGCTCTAGTAACTCAGATCACTACATTGTGTTGAGCAGAAAGTATCTCTGGGTGCTAAAAACAGTAAACTCAGAAGTACTGTCTGTGTAATATATATATATATATATTAGACTTCAAAACCAGTCCAGAAGGAAAGTGTACCACTGGTGCCAACCAGTGGCGGATGCTCTAAGACTGCAAGGGAAGCACAGCTTCCCCTAAAATGTCAAAAAATAAGTGATCAATAATATACTGTTGTGTGTACATGTC
>BRDA01051585.1:0-12154 GCA_036984385.1 Crenuchus spilurus
GCACTGTGCAAGAATAATGACTCATTCCCAGATATTTTGATCTACCACTGCATAATCCAGCAACAGGCACTGTGTGGGAAGATTCTGAACATGAAAGAAGTGATGGATGACTCCATGAAAACTGCCTGCTCTATAAGGATCAGGAGTCTGCAGAGGAGGTAGGACCAGGACTCTGCAGAGGAGGTTATTCCGGGCTCACTTGGAGGAGGCAGGTGCAGACCACACAGACCTGCTGCTGCACCTGGATGTTAGGTGGCTAAGCAGAGGTAAGTTTTTGGCCAGATTCAGTGAGCTCTTCCCTGAAATCAGGGATATTCTGAAGCTGTCAGGCCATGGTGAACATTCCAAATTAGAGGACACCCAGTGGATTTTGGACTGGCCTGCTAAATGAACTTAATTTGTAATATTTATTACATTTTAGACCAGAATAGGTGCCCTCTTGGTTCATTTCTTTATTTGATTTTATGCTGTGACATTAGAAATGCACCTTGTGGTAAACAACGGTATGCAGATGTATGAGTGTTTTCCTGTTTATGCAGGATACCAGTGCCTGGGGGCTCACAGGCCACTGTTTTCCACCTGTTTTTCACTGTTTTAGCACTGTTTTCCACTGTGTTCTTTTACTGTTTTTTTTTTTGTTTTCCATTGTTTTGCTGCTTTGTTTTTAGTATAATATTACTTGTGTTCTTGAGTTTCTTTTTACTCCTGCATCTGCCACATGTTTTATGTTGTTCTTAACTGTGTTTAGAGCTATTTTCTTTTATTTCTAAGTCTATATGCTTAAATACTAGAGTATGGGGTAAAACTTACCAGTTATGTGCTTTGTTTGGATATCTGGCTAATTGGACATTATTGCTTCTTCACATATCAGTTGCAATTCTTCAGCCGTGATGGTGTGTTTTTTTGGTCTTATTTTTATTTATCTTTGGTTGCTGTGTATGTATTATACACTTGGTTTCTTTAATGTGTGTATTATTTTTCTTTTGGTGGTTTGTTTTTCTTTCTTTTGGGGTTGTTAGCTCATGGCTAGTGAAGTTTGTAAGCTTTAGATAAGTCTGAAGTAACCAAACCAACCTGGATTGGGTGTGCTAAGCGCCTTGTTGTATAAGTATTTCCCACACATCATTTTACTCTGGTATTAAGGGTGTTGTTTTAGATTGGTTCAGGTCCTACCTTTCAGAGAGAAGCTTTTGTGTCCATATTGGAGCTGCTAAATCTGGTGCAACACCCCTTACATGTGGGGTGCCTCAAGGCTCTATACTTGGCCCTCTTCTTTTCTCTCTATACCTACTTCCAATGGGATTAATTTTTAGGAGACATGACAATGCATTCCACTTTTATGGTGATGATTGTCAAATTGATGTGCCATGGAGCAGCAAAATGCATACTTTGCAAACCATATTTTAGAGTGCATTGGAGATATTAATTAAGGCATGGCTGTTGTCAATTTCTTGCACCTGAATTATAAAAAGATGTCATGTTGTTTGGGTCAGGTGACACTTCCAAAGTTAATGTTGATCTGGGTCCTATGAGTCAACATCTGATACTGACCACAACAAATCTGGGTATAAAATTGGACAGTAATATTAAACTTGATGCTCAAATTAAGTCAGTAGTCAAGTCCAGCTTTTCTCAATTAAGACAACTAGCCAAGGTAAAGCGAGTTCTTTCACAGCACCACTTTGAGATTTTAATCCATGCTTTATCACTACTCGCTTAGACTATTGCAATGCACTTTATGTTGGGCTGAACCAGACAATATTCACCTGACTACAGATGGTACAATATGCTGCTGCTTGACTTTTAGTTGGTGCCAAAAAATGTCAACACATTACACCGATTTTAGCCTACACCGATTTTAGCCTCAACCTGGCTTCTAGTTCATTTAAGAATTGATTTTAAAATTCTTTTATTTGCTTTTAAATGTCTTAATGGCCTTGCCCCACCATATCTGTTGTACCTTCTCCACCTATATGTCCCTGCACGCTCCCTTAGGTCAGCTGACCTGTCACTGTTGATTATCCCAAAGACAAAGAGGAAGATGAGAGGTGACCGTGCTTTTTCAGTCACTGCCCCAAAACTGTGGAATGATCTCCCTCTGCACATCACTCTGACACACTCTCTGCTTTCAAATGCTCTCTTAAAACACATTTCTTTGGCTTTGTCTGAGATGTTGGCTCTTAATGTTTATTGTTTTAATTGTGATTTTAGTTTTTTAGTTAGATTTTAGTTTTAAACTTGTTTGCTCTTATTTGTGTACAGCACTTTGGCCAATGGCATTGATTTTAAAGTGCTTTATAAATAAAGTTGAGTTGAGTTGAGTAAAATCTACTTACTGGCAGACACATTTACAGAAGATACCAAACATGCGGATGAGTGAGGATGTATATGCAAACTCAGACAACAGGTCAACTGGTTCAAATGTCACCAAGTGTACATATGAAGAGATTTACAGCAATGAAGACATCCAGAACACTGGTTTGAAGAGAAGTGATAAGGGAACTATGACCACAGGTAAACACACATATTGCAAATTTCCCCGCTGTGGGATTAATAAAGGATTATCTTATTTTATCTTATCTTATCTTATATATATATACACATATATACTGTATTAACTGGCTGTTGAATGGAAACCTAAGTGGTGGTGATCTCCTCTAACTCTGAATTTTGATGACAGCAGCAGTGTCTAAACATGAGCCAGACTTATTCAACATCACAACATATAGGTTGTACCATTGATGTAGTGACTTAAACATAAAAATGCTTGAAAGTTTGTGAACACTTTAGAATTCTCTAGATTTCTGCATAAATATGACCTAAAACAGCATTAGATTGTTAGACACGTCTTAAACATTTTTAAGGCCAATTAAGGAAACAGGTTAAATATTTGGTCACTTATTTATTGAGAACAAATATTACTGTAACGGACAACAGAGGCAAGGATCCAAGTGCAAGAGTTTATTATCAAAACAAGTGTACGAAAGTGAAACCAGACACGAGGTTTGTAAATCTCAGGCGATCAACACAAAGAGGGCAAATCCAAAGGCAGAAACAGAAAATCAGGCTGAACCATCACATTACCTGCCTCTCCAAGGCGTGACATGGGCACAGTGGCATGGATGGCCCCCTGGGAGCCAGATGATCAGGATGATCACAATGGAAATCTGAGATGAGAGACGGATCCAAGATATCCTCAGAAGAGACCCACAAATGTTCCTCCGGACTATATCACTTCCAATCAACCAGGTAATACAACTGTCGGCCCCTCCGACGAGAGTCCATTAGTGTTATTACTGAGTAGGCAGGCTCACCCTCAATGTCCAGGGGAGGTGGTGGATTGTCACTCTCCTGAGACAACCGGGATCTGGGGGACAAACAGGGCTTCAGCACGGAGACATCGAAGGTGGGATGTATTCTATATGATCTGGGCAATTGCAATCTGTAGGAAACTGGATTAACTTGGTTCAGAATAGAAAAAGGACCAATAAATTGTGGAGGTTGTTTCAATCTGAGGTCTCTTGTAGACAGTCACACCTTGTCCCCAGGCTGGTAAACCAGGTCTGTGATGTCAGTCAGCCTGACTCTTCTGCCAATGTACTACTCTCTGTATTCTGAAATGAGCAGCCTCCCATGTCTTCTGACACCTACTCAACCAGTCGTCCACTGCTGGCAGACCCATCTCCTCTCCAGACCATGGGAACAAAGGGGGCTGGTAGCCCAGGACACACTGAAATGGGTTCATTCCTGTGGCACTTAACTGAGGCACTTCAATCAATCAATCAACATTTATTTATATAGCACCTTAAACCAACCAAAGATTGACCAAAGTGCTGCACACAAATAATAACAAAAATCAATCAATAAAGAAATAAATAAAGTAGTGTTTGTGCAGTTTGTAAAAAGACAGTTTGCAGAGCATTTAGATGTTAAAAGCCATTCCACATATGTGAGTTTTGAATTTGGCTTTAAACAGGGGCAGGTCAGTGATAGTACGCAATTCAGTGGGCAAGGTAATCCACAATTTAGGACCTGCCACCGCAAAAGATCTATCTCCTCACTGCTTGCATCTGGACCGTGGAACCTCCAGCAGATATTCACCCACCGAATGGAGAGCTCTGCCAGCCTGGTGAAACCTGAGAATTTCACCGATATAATGAGCCGTGAGGCCATGAATTGCACAGAAAACATACGTCAGGATTTTAAACTGAATCCTAAACGATACTGGGAGCCAGTGAAGGGAGTTAAGAGCCAGTGTAATATGATCATGTTTGTGGGTGTTAGTGAGGAACCGGGCAGCTGCGTTCTGAACAAGCTGAAGGCGGTGAAGTGATGACTGGTTTAGTCCAATGTACAGTGCGTTGTAATAATCCAGGTGTGAGCTAACAAAGGCATGGATTTCTTTTTTGAGGTCACTATGGTCCAGGAAGGGTTTCACCTTGGCAAGGAGGCAAAGCTGAAAGAAGCTTGCCTTCATGACAGAATTGACCTGTCAGAAATTCACTCCAATCATGTTGATTGTTACTACAATATGATGTGAGGAATCATTCTATTTCCTGATTAAGGCGTTCCACCTGTCCATTACTCTGTGGGTGATGACCAGAAGTCAAACTGAGGTTTATCTGTAAAGCTTGAGAGAAGGCTGAACAAACCCAAGAAGTAAACTGAGGCCCTCTGTCTGACACTATGTCTTCTGATATGCCATAATATCTAAATATGTGTGAGACCAGTAATTCTGCAATTGTAAAGGCTGTAGGGAGTTTGGGAAGTGGGATAAGCCTACATGTCTTAGAAAAGCAATCTATGATAGTCAGGATAACTGTATACCCCTTGGTCAGAGGTAAATCAGTAATGAAGTCCATACTTATGTGAGACCATGGACGGTTATATATTTCAAATGGCTCTAACATTCCCTGAGGGACCTGATGAGATAACTTAGCTTGTGTACACTCAAAACATTCACTGACAAATTGTTTTATATATTTGACCATATGTGGCCACCAGAACTTATTTTGGGTTAGCTGAATGGTATGATTTATGCCTGGATGACCTGAGCTAGGTGAACAGTGAACCTGGCTAATAACTTGGGACCTTAGAACCTCTGGCACATAGATCTTGTTATGGGGGCATTCAGCAAGTGCAGGATCCTGTGTAGTAGTGCTCTGAATTTCATTCATGAGGTGCCATCTAATGGGAGCTACTATACAGTCAGGAGGTAGTATATTGTGTGGAATTGGCACATACTTACTGTCTTCAAACTGGCATGAGAGGGCATGAGCTTTGACGTTTTTCGATCTGGGTCTATAGGTGACAGTGAAATTGAACCTGGTAAAGAACAAGGCCCACCTAGCTTGTCTAGTATTCATCCTTTTAGCTTCTCTAATGAATTCAAGATTTGTCTGTCAATACCAGAAAGGGTAACTTTGAACCCTCCAACCAGTGTCTCCACTCCTCGAAGGCTGCCTTCATAGCTAATAGCTCCCAATTGCCAATGTCATAATTCCTTTCTGCATCAGTAAGTTTATGCAAATAGTAATCACATGGATACATCTTAAGGGGCTGGCCAGAACATTGTGACAGAACAGCACCTATCCCAGTCTATGAGGCATCTACTTCTACAATGAACTGTTTAACAGGGTCAGGCAATTTCAATAATGAAGCCGTAGTAAAGCAAGTCTTCAGCTTAACAAAGGCTGACTCCATCTCTGGTGTCCAAATTAGATCCTTCTTGGCTTCTCTCAACATAGAGGTAATAGAATAAGCCACTACACTGAAGTTCTTTATAAATCTCCTATAAAAGTTGGCGAATCCTAGAAATCTCTGTAGTTGTTTAACATTGCGAGGTTTAGGCCAGTCTACCACTGCTTTGACTTTACCTTCATCCATACTTACCTCCTTGTCACTAATCTGGTAACCCAAAAAAAACACCTGTGACAGATGGAACATGCATTTTTCAGCCTTGATATATAACTTATTTTCTAATAGACGTGTCAGAACCGCTCTAACATGCTTCTGATGTTGTTCCATGTTCTTCAAATAGATTAAGATGTCATCTATGTAAGCCACCACCCACTTGTCAATCTTGTCTCGCAATACCTCATTCACAAAGAACTGAAACACAGAGGGCACTATTGTCAGCCCATAAGACATAACCAGATATTCATAGTGCCCCCCTAGTGGTGACAAATGCCATTTTCCACTCATCACCCTCCATTATTCTGATCAGATTATAAGAACTGTGTAAATCCAATTTAGTAAAAATTGTGGCTCCCTGTAGCTTCTCTACAGTAGATGGAATCAAAGGCAGAGGATACTGATATTCTACAGATACTGCCTCTATAAGACCTCTATAATCAATGCATGGTCTAAGTCCTCCATCCTTTTTTTCTACAAAGAAGAACCCTGTAGCAGCTGGAGAAGTAGAGGTGCATATAAAACCATGGGCTAGAGCTTCATCTATGTATGATTCTAGGGCTTCTGTCTCTGGTATGGATAGTGGGTATTTGCGGCTTTTGGGGGGCATGGCTCCTGGCAACAGATCTATAGCACAATCCTCCTCTCGATGGGGAGGTAACTGAGTAGCTTTGACTTTACTAAAAACCTCAGATAGGTCTCGGTAACATGAGGGCACAGGAACAGCAACATCTGTTTGAGGGCTCTCAATCTTAGTATTTCTACAGGGAATGGTCATACACTTCTCAATATACTTTGGGCTCCATTTGGTAATGTCTCTTTGAGGGCAGGATACAACAGGGTCATGTGTTTGTAGCCACGGAAAACCAAGAATCAGGGGACTGTCTTTAGAGTCTAAGACCAGAAATGTCAACTTTTCTTTATGGAACAGACCTACTTGAATGAGCTTGAAGTGCTTGAAGTACCTACTTGAAGTAGACCCTACTTTTCTTGAACCCACTGGACACCCATCAATAGCCTTAACTGTCATTGGTGGAGATCCATGTCAGAATGACATTCTCCCTTAGGAGGTTCTGGTCTATGAAATTGCCAGCTGCACCGGTATCTACAAGGGCTGAAACAGACAACATTTCATAACCCAAAACCAGTGTAACAATTAATGAGAGTTTTTAGCATTAGATTGGGACTCTTTACAGTACTCACCCGAGCCCCGGAGGATGCAACTCAGCTTTTCTCTGTATCTCCTCTCACGTTCTTGGGGAGTCAAATGAGTACGGTCCACTTGCATAGACTCGGGTTCTTCTACTGGCTTAACCAAATGAACAGTGTATTTCACACTGACCAACGGATCCAAAGCAATGGAGGTTTGTATATATGTATCCAGATCGGTCAAATGTCCCCTACAGGCCATCTCAGCCCATAATTCAGTTCGTAACTCTCGACGATAAGCAGTTAATAAGGCTGAGGAATTCCATCCACTAGCTGTGGCTAGCGTGCAAAATTCCAAAGCGTAATCCACCGCATGACACTTGCCTTGTTTAAGGTACAATAAAGCTGCCCCAACATCTCGTGAAATGGCGGAATGGTCAAAAACTGAGCGAAAAGTGGTCAGAAAGGCTGATTCGGTGCGTAGTATTTCACTGTCTTGGTACCAAAGTGATGAGGCCCACTCTCTAGCCTTCTCAGTGAGATGCTAGACTACAAAATCAACTTTCTCCTTATCGGCAGTAAAACAACCGCTATTGTTGTTAATGAACAGATTACACTGCATTAACACTGGAAATTCAGAGGTTTTTTGAGATCCTGGGGAATTTCTGAAAAATTCCCCTCCCTCTTGTGGGCTATCAGTGAGCTATTGTTATGTTAACTATTGCCAGGATATCATCCCCCACAGGGTTTAGGCTCAGAGAAGGAGAGCCTTCTCCGAGAAAGCTCAAAGAAAGAGTGTGCAGTGTGTGTGTTATTGTGTTATTTATTATGATAAATGTATAATAAACTATCATTCGTCTGTGTGTGCTCACACAGGCTGTTTGCAAGAGAAGCAAAAGTAGGGGGCCATGCTAAATGCTCTAAAACGATCTAAAAGTAATAAATAAATAAATTTTCCCCTGACGAGAAATTTCGTTGCATCCACGCTTCCAGTGCTAAGAAGCTCTTACATTGCTCAGGACTACCATCATAATGCTCTGGTACAGCAACGTATGATGAATTGCTAACTAAACGCGGGACCGAAGCATTTGTTAGCCTCAAACAGCCAAATCAGCTGTGCTAGCCTGCGGGCTAACACTTCCAGTAGCTGCATCTAACAACCTCTGTATTACAGCACCACCCTGATCTTGGCTTCTTGTGCTCATAGTCATTCCTCTAAACTTGCTGGATCCATAAGTGGCAAGGTCTTCTGTAATGAACGACAGAGGCAAGAATCCAAGTGCAAGTTAGAGTTTATTATCAAACCATCCTAGGATCCTAGGCCCACATGCCTTGTCATCACGTGACTTCCTGTTCCTGTGAGAGTACGCTGTGCGCACCTGTGCTGCCGCTTCTTACTGGACTTATTTTTCATTTTTTTCTTTTCTTATTTTTTTCTATCTTGGACCTATTTTTTCACTGTGTTTGGGCTTACTTCTCAACTTTTTCACTCTTGGAGTGCTGCTGCTCTCTGGGGCCTGCACTGCTGTTCTTTGAGGACTGTACATTGTTTCTTGGCTGTTAACTTCTCACTGGCTGCCCTGCTGTGGTGTGCTGCTGCCCTCTCCCCTGAGCCTACACCTTTGGCTGCAGTTATTGTAAGTGAGTTTTTCTAATTTGCTCGCCTGTTTACTCCGATTGGTGCGGACTGTGGTGCTTGGCTAACGTAGTCAGGCATAGCCTTAGCTCATGCGGTAGGGGTTGTTTATCTGCCACCTACTATGTATTATCCTGGACTCCTCCTTCTTTTCATCTGCCTCTTTGGCTTTTATGGCTCTGGCCTTGGATATAAGACTGTTGATACTCCAGATGAGCTTCGTTCACTTTACTTGCGCTATCGCCTGGAATCCTCAACTTAGTTACTGCCACTCCATTGGTCTGGCCCAACGTCCCCGTTATGTCTATTGTGCTTCGAGACATAAGCAAACATTTTTCCAGTTGTCTGATGCCAGTATCCCTACTGTCTGAACTGTTGACCATAGGTGTAAGAGGCGGGATCCCAACAGAGGTTGTGATGCTAGTGTGCTGCGTGTAGTACCGGTCACATCTCCACCACCTTCTTCAGTTTCTCAACGTCTCTTCGACTTTGCCTTACTCAACTGTCGTTCACTTACTGACAAAGCCACACTGCTTAATGATCTTATTGGTCAAAAATGCTTGGACATGCTGTTTTTAAGTGAAACCTGGCAAGTGCCAGGTGAATATTTCCATCTTAATGCAGCAAATCCTCCTGGTTTTAGCTATTTTTGTTCACCCAGGCTATCAGGGAGAGGTGGTGGCCTAGCTGTTATCTTTAATCAAGAAATAAATGCTAGCCTGTGTTCATTGCATGAGGTGTCCACATTTGAATATATGGCTTTGCGTGTCTCTGTCACCAGAACCTTGATAGTGTTACTGGTTTACCACCCACCTAAACTTTCCATTGCTGGCTTTTTATCAGAACTCAGTGAGGTGCTTTCTGTTATCTGCTCCATGTCATCATCTCTGATTGTACTTGGTGACTTTAACATTCACTTGGACTCCACATCCTCTGTATCTACAGATTGTTTGTCAGTACTAAACTGTTTTGGTTTAACACAACATGTCAATTTTCCTACCCATAAGCTTGGACATACACTTCATTTGATTTGTTCTGCTGGTTATTCTGTAAATGATGTCTCAGGTCTGTTTATTGGTTTTTCAGATCACAAGCTTATTACAGCTAACCTCTGTATTTCCTGCTCTAAGTCATGTTCTACAACTTCTGTCTCCTTTCGTAATCTTTCTGCTATTGATCCTGTGCTTTTTTCCACTTATCTCAAATCTTCTTCACTTTCATCTCTTTGGTCGCTGTCCTCCATTGATGATGTTGTATCTCTTTATGTTGAGTCTGTCTCTTCTGTCTTTGATCAATTAGCTCCTCTTAAGACCAGAACTGTGCCCGCTACTCACTCCTCTCCTTGATTTACATCTCAGCTTCGTGCACTGAAAACTGCTTGCAGACGTCTTGAGCATCTCCTGAAAAAAAAAACTGGTTTAACTGTGCACTCTCTTGCCTACTCGGATCATATGATCAAGTATAAAGATGCTCTAAATTCAGCTCGCTTTGCCTACTTTTCAGTTAATCCATGGATCTGGCCATGATCCTAAGCATCTTTTTTCCATGGTGACTAAACTACTTCAACCTCCAGCTCTATCAGTCTCTTCTTCTCCTGAAAAATGTACTGCGTTTCTCAGTTTCTTTCAGGACAAAATTGACTCTCTCTATCAGGACTTTCCTAGTGTTTTTCCTACTGAATGTTCATCTTCGACATTAAAACCCTGTTGTAATCTTTTCTCCAATTTCTCTCCTACTGACACTGTTCAAATCACACAGGTTATTTCTAAGTCTAATTCTTCATCTTGTCTGCTTGACCCTGCACCCACTACTTTACTGAAGCAGTGTCTTTCTGTTATTGCACCTGCTGTCTCCCATCTTGTAAATCTATCTCTTGCTTGTGGGCATGTTCCTAGTGCTTTGAAAATGGCCTCAGTTTCTCCTGTGCTCAAGAAACCAGGCCTTGATTGTACTGTTTTGGGGAATTTTAGACCTATCTCCAATTTGCCATTTATTTCTAAGGTTCTGGAAAAGGTTGTTGCTTCACAACTGTTAAAACATCTGGACACAAACAACCTCTTAGACATATTTCAGTCTGGTTTTCACTGCCATCATAGTACTGAGACAGCACTCTTGCGTGTCCTTAATGATCTGCTTCTTCTGACTCTGGCTGTCATTCTGTTCTCCTGTTATTGGCTCTAACTGCTGCGTCTGACACAGTCAAACACAGTGTACTCATTTCCCGTTTCTCCTCTCTTGGCCTTTCTGGGGTTCTTTCCTGGTTTACTTCTTACTTGGCTGACAGAACTCAGTTTGTCTCATACCATCTCAGACACACAGGGTGTTCCCCAAGGCTCCGTCCTTGGTCCCCTGTTATTTATTATTTACATATTGCCCATTGGTAGCATTATTCATTCTTGTGGACTCTGTTTCCATTGCTACGCTGATGACATTCAGATCTACTTAAACCTCAAACTTAATGAGTCTTTTCCTCCACCTGCACTGTTGTCCTGTTTACAAAAATGAACAGACTGGTTAAATACTAATTTTCTTAAACTCAATGCAAAAAAAAAAACTGAATTCTTGATTGTTGGTTCTAAGACTGCCATCTCTCCCTACACAAATTGCACCCTTGGCATAGACAACACAACTGTCGCTTCTTCACCCACTGTTTCTAATCTGGGAGTTATATTTGACCCTACACTCAGCTTTATGTCACACATCAAATCTCTGACTAAGTCCACATTTTTTCATCTCCAGAATATCAGCAGACTCCGCCCCCTAGTCTCTCTTAAAGACTCTGAGGTTCTGGTTCATGCTTTTGTTACTTCACGACTCGATTACTGTAATTCTCTTTTCTGTGGTTTACCTGCCAAAACTCTTCGTCCTCTTCAATATATTCAGAACTCTGCTTCCAGAATCTTAGTCCAGTCTAAAAAATCTGCTCACATCACCCCTGCTCTCCATCAGCTTCACTGGCTACCTGTCTCTGTATGCATCTGGTACAAAATCCTTATACTCACTTATAAGGCATTGCATGGTTTAGCTCCATCCTACCTTTCTGCTCTCTTGCAGCCTTATGTTCCTCCAGGCTCACTTAGGTCCTCTGATTCTGCTCTTCTGTCTGTTCCAAGGTTTAGGCTGTCCACTATGGGTGGCAGGTCCTTCAGTGTTTCTGCCCCTACCCTTTGGAATGCCTTGCCTCTCTCTCTTAGACTATATCCCTTTCTTCCTGTGTTTAAAACTAACCTAAAAACTTACCTTTTCTCTACCACTTTTCATTCTCTTTAATCCCCCCTTCCCATTGGTTTGGTGAATTTTTTTTCTCTCCCCCCACTGATTGTAAAGCGTCCTTGGGTCTGTGAAAGGCGCTATATAAGTGTAACATATTATTATTATTATTATTATTATTATTAACCAAGTGTACGAACATGAAACGAGACACGTTGTTTGTAAATCTCAGGCGAACAACACAAA
>BRDA01051587.1:0-16593 GCA_036984385.1 Crenuchus spilurus
GAGTTACTTCACTCGTCCAGTAAAGAGTCATCTGTGGGTAAAGAAGTCTAGTAGTCCTGATGTAGCATCACAGCTCACTGAAATAGTGCATTTTGGTGTCACTTTTGAGTACCACCCTCTTCAAACATTTCACCTCCCATGTCAATTAACATTTAAATGATCTTATCAGAACCTTCAATTAGGATACAAAACTCTTAAAATAAAGAAGCCTTACAGCATTTCATGGTGAATGGTCTATTTCTTGTGAAAATGCTGATTTTGTGATCACTGACTGATTTTGTCATGGCTGTGAATTTGAAAGAGCCCTAATGATGACCAGTGTATGTTAGAATCAGGACTGGTAAAGTTATGTACTCATTTATGTTTATTTTCCTGCTAATTGAAGTCATAGCTAGAAGGAAGGTAAGTTTGGTAAGTTTTGTTAGTTTAGTGATTTGGCGACCTCTCTGGTTGGAACATGTAATTGCATGATGGGATTCGATGAACATGCTCTACTGATGGTATCTCTTTTCTTAGATTTCTGTACTGGTTTATGTGTAGCCCCTCACATTTGTGATTTGGGATGTGTGCTCACACATTGTGAGACGTTAAATGTGGTGTTTTGCAGATGTTCTGTTCTCCAGGGGCTCTGGAGCAGAAGTGGAGATAAGAGTGAGGCCAGGAGATGATGCTCTTCTCTACTGTGACCGTGTTATACCCGATGGATTTTATGTTGCATGGTTCAGGAACTGCTCACATGAGAACCAGCCTCCATTAAAGATAAGTCATACTGAAGTCTTCAGAAGAAAGTTCCCACGTTTCAGTGTAGTTCAGAACGTGACCAGTGGGTCCTTTGATCTGCAGCTAAAGAACATCACTGGAGCTGATCTGGGACGGTACTATTGTGCTGCGTTTTCTCAGAGTGTTTACCGTTATGGAAACTTGATTACACGACTATCTTTTACAGGTGAGGATCTGATCTTCTGGTTTGCACATGTGCATCATTAGAATGAAAATTTGGCTTCTTTAGTTTAGAACTGGAGGTATGAGGCTAAAGAACACTAGAACTCAGTAGTCACCTGAATAGCACAGTTGTTTCTGGAAACATCCATCACCAAAACCTTTCAAGGACCTCATCCACGTTAATGATGGTGTCAGAGACTGATGAGGTTTAGGACACAGATGGAAATAGTCAGTATATTATGTGGGGTTTTGACTATATTGAATGAATTTTGACAACATGTGTTGGTGGTTTTACTGTATTAAATGGGGTTTTACTATATTAGGTGGGGTTTTGATTGTATTAGATTGGGTTTGACTGTATGTGTCACCCTCCTACCTGTCCTGTTCTCTCCTTCTCTCTGCCGAGACTTCATTTCCTATAATCGCTGATGCTCCAAGTGCACATGTGACTTTCTGTTCAACTGCTTCACATTGAACCTTCATCCACTCTGACTATGTAAGATCAGCCTGATGTGTGCCCAGAATGCAGTGGAATGGGCAGAGGCAAGAGTATGCACAGCATCCTGGTGGGCACGGTGGCTACTGGCTAATGGTGGGTATGTTGAAGCAGGGGGCCTGGACCAAGTGGGAGCATACAGCTGGCTGTAAGATCACATGGGCAGAACTTTAGAAGGTGGAGAAACACCACTTCAAGTTTTTAGTCCAGTTAGTGTATGATGTCCTCCCAAACCCTGCAACCTGTTGACCTGCTTGCCAACTCGTCCAGAGAATGGGATTCTTAGAACATCCTCAGCTGCTGCTCAAATGCTTTGGGAGATGGTCATTATTACTGGCACCATGACCAGGTTCTGTGGGCAGTAGCAGATACCATCTGCACTGGCATCAACAACAGTGAACAGCAGCTACCCTTCAAGTGTTCCATCTCCTTTGTTCAAGCTGGCAAAAAGTCCCAGTCCCCTAAAAAGACCCAGTGGGGCATAATTGAAAGAGAAAGGGACTGGCAACTACTGGTTGACCGTGGGAGACAGTTGAGATCCCTGGATATGATTGCAGTAACAACACTCCAGCTAGATATGGTTTAGATGTCTGGGCTAGGCAAGCAGGTGGTACTACTAGAGACAACTGTTCACTGGGAGGATCAGATGGATGAAGGTCATGAAAGAAAAAAGGCCATGTATGCTGACCTGGTGGCTGAATGTCAGTGGGATGGTGGAATGTCTGATGCGAGCCTATTGAAGTGGGCTGCAGGGGCTTTGCAGGCCAGTCTCTACACTGGGTCCTGGGACCCCTAGGGATTTGAAACTGCACAGGTGATGAGCCATGAGAATCATTATGGAAGCTGCAGAAAAGACTAGGGTGTCAGATGTCAGACTCAAAACCCCCCGTGACCCCAGTTACATCACTGAAGATGTGTCCAGGTTGCACCATATGGTGTATCTCGATACTAAGGTGGGGTTTTGACTATGGTGTTGGGTTTAATTGTTAACAATGGTGTCAGAGACTGATGAGGTTTAGGACGAAGAAGGAAACAGAAAGAATGTTGGGTGAGGTTTTGACTGTAATGGGCAGGTGTTGATTATATTTTGTGGGTTTTTTGCTGTACAGGTTGTGGTTTTGAGTGTATTGGGTTGGGCTTTGACTTTATTGGGCGATTTGACTATTGAAAGGGTTTTGACTGTAGTGAACAAGGTTCTGTATGAATTCAGTAAATAAGCTAAAGAAACAAATTGCTAAACAAGGATTTTTGAAAGTCTTGAACTTCCTTCCATACAATCACTACTGTGTGTGAATCCTGTCAGACTTCATGTTAGCAGTTCTGACCGTCTCCTGAATTCTGGGAAGTCTTTACCTTTGAGGGCTTCATCAAGTATGTAAAAATGTCTGGAACTAGATCTTCAGTCAGAAACTGAAACCAAACATCCAACTGTCTAAGATAATGTTTGTAATGAATGTTACTGTACACATGAGTCCTGTCAGATATAAATAGTCATACATGGAGTCATAAGTAATTGCATTGTGGCCAGCAGGAGGACTACAGAGGTCTTTTACCTTACAGCGAAGATCATTTCAGAGATTATCTGGACAAAAGCTGCTGCTCTCTTCTGCAGACATAAACCATCAAAAAACACAAAATTAACTACTTTAGTTTCACTTTATTCATCTCTAACCCTGAGATTAAGATCAACCAACTCTACAACAGGAAACCCGCACAGAGACCCTGCAGCTCAGACCACATCAGACCTCTGCACACTGACTGATCTCACATCTGATCTGAACAGTGTAGAGACAACTTTCAGACCTGACAAAGGATGTGAAACTGACTCGGGATCAGCTAGAAAAACACTTTAGTGACTGAAAGTTACAATCATGGAAACATCTGTGGTCAGCAACCAGATGCTCACAAAACACACGACTCATTTCATCACATTGTAACGAATGGCGGAGAAGTGCAGGTTAGCGCTCCCCTAAGAGAGGTGCAAGTGGTGGATGGGAATTAGCCCGGTCTTCATTAGAGAACACGCAGGAGACATCCGTGCGGGCAATGGAGACCATTTATTTAGGCAAAGTAGCACCCACACTCCACTCATCACAAATCAGGATAACAGCAGTCAATGGAGCAAACAGGCTACAACCTCAAGCTATCCACACATGTACCCCATGTGCTTGTCTAACTTAACTATATCACTCACAGGATGCATATGTCCCACCCCCAGGCACTTAAAGTGACCGTTACAACATACACATCAGACTTTTTAGCTAAAGGCCTCTGGTTATTGGTCATCTTGCTCATCCTGGTGATGGTCATGGTGGCAGCAGGATCTCCAATCCTGGTAGCAACTCTAGCTGGGGATCACCAGCTGTTCCCAAGCCAACTTTAAGATATAACCTCTCCAGCGGGTCCTGGGTCTGCCTCTGGGTCGCCTCCCAGTTGGATGTTACCTGTAATAGCTCAAATGGGAGGAGGCCAGGAAATGACCTTATGAGATGCCTAAACAACTTCAACTGGCAGCTTTTTGGCGAAGCAGCAGCTTTACTTTGAGGCCTAATTTCTGCCAGCGACCTTACCCTGTCACTCACTACCCATAACCATAGCTGAAGATGGGAATGTAGACTGACTGGAAGACCGAGAGCTCTGGTAGGTCATATTTTTGAACTTCCCGAGTGGTCAGTGTGCTGGTCTGCCTAGCCTTAGCTCAAGAACACATATAGCCTGGTAAACTATCAATCTGTTTTATTTACTCAAAGAAGCCCAAACTTATAGGCCAAGTCAGTGACCACAGTGCTGTTCACATTGACATTTGACCTCTGCTTTTAATCCATTTATACCATAAACATACACTAGGGGGCAGTGAGCACATGTGCCCAGAGCAGTGGGCAGCCACCCACAGCACCCAGGAAGCAACTGGGTCTTGTCGAGTTTGTTTGATGAGATCAAACAGCAACCCTGTCTAAGTCCCACTTCTCTACCCTTTAGCCCCATGACAGTCCAGTTATTTGTCATTCTCATCTGATACCTGGTTCAGCTAGTATTTCAATACTTCTTGTGATGGCTGAGAAGCATCATGGAGAACATCATACTAGCTCACAGCTAATTTAATGTGCTTCTTAAAGTCATAAAGCCTCTGATTTACCAAGATAAATGGCTTTAAATACAGAGCTTTGGTGCTGTTTGCCCTTTTGCACAGTACGTGTGAAGACTGAGTCTCACCCACACATTAAACAAACCAGAGAGCCATCAAGTCAAAAACAGGAAACCCACAGCGAGGCCTGCAGCAGCTCAGGACAACACCTCAGCACTGAACTCTCACTGACTGATCTCAGGTACAGGTGACCGTCCTTAATGCAGCTGGTAACTGTCCTTAAACCAGTTTAGAACTTCTAACTTCACTCAGGTGTTCACCAGAGCTTTTCTTCTTGTCCCGTCCTGGTCCCACCCCATCCAAACCTCAGTCCTAGTCCCTTCTCATTTCTCCAGATCTCCTGCCACAGACTTGCCTCTCTCATTTTCACATCTCAGGGTCTTCACACGAATTATAAAAAATCACTCAACTCATGTTTGGTAAGATGCTTCATTCTGATCTACTGCTTCCTCTGTTTCAATAGAACACTACGGAACAGTATTTGAAGGCTCTATATGAAATCATCACAAGCATGTATTGTAATCCTTGATGATGTGGCGTAGTAGAGGAAGGGAGTCCAGACTGATTCAGCATTTTGGGATGATAACTATACAACAAGAACACTAAACCAACGAAACAATCACATAACACAACTATTCTTAATCCCCAACAGCCCCTAATTATCCACAACTCGTGGGCGGTTCAGGGAAGTGACATCACTGACACTGTGTGGCCTTGGCTAAGCCGACACTACAGTATTGTGTGGTGGTATATTGCATTGAGTTGTATTATTATTTCAGACACACCTTGTGCTGATCTCCATCAGACCACCTCCACCCCTCCTGTATCAGACTGTAGTGAGTGCTGGACACTGATGGTCAGTCTGTGTCCTGTATGTGTCCTCCTGTCCTCACTCCTCTCCTCCACCTGTGTGTACTGTATCTGCAGAAGGAGAACTGAAGGTAAGTCTTATCTCTATGGCCACTTTATCAGAAACCTGTCTCACTGAAGCTCCACCTACTGTCCACTTTATAAGAAAGCTTTCCTTTTTTAAGCTCCGCCCACTGTCCACATTATCATAAACTCCTCACATCAGTGGTCCGGATCTGATATGATACTACAATGTCAGTGTTACTGTGAATGGACCACCTACCTCAACATTTCTGACACGAGTGGTACTGAGATCAGAAACTGGTCAGTGATGGGTGGTTTAAACGGCGACTAAGACGTGGAGACAGTGAGTGACTTTATTTTTACATGTAAGTGTTTGGTTTTATTTCAGTGGAGAAGAAAATAAATGAGGTGAGATGTGGACAAAACGAGAGTCCTCCACCTGTTTGTAGTGTATCTGCAGAAGAAGAACTGAAGGTGAGTCCCACCTCTATGGCCACTATATCAGAAACTACACTCTTCTAGCTCCACCCACTCTCCACTTTATCAGACATACACCTATTCTATAGCTCCACCCACTGTCCACTTTATCAGTGACACTCCTCTTCTAGCTCCACCCACTGTCCACTTTACCAGTGACACTCGTCTTCTAGCTCCACCCACTCTCCACTTTATCAGTGACACTCGTCTTTTAGCTCCACCCACTCTCCACTTTATCAGACATACACCTATTCTGTAGCTCCACCCACTGTCCACTTTATCAGTGACACTCGTCTTCTAGCTCCACCCACTGTCCACTTTATCAGCGACACTCTTTTTCTAGCTCCACCCACTCTCCACTTTATCAGACATACACCTATTCTGTAGCTCCACCCACTGTCCACTTTACCAGTGACACTCCTCTTCTAGCTCCACCCACTGTCCACTTTATCAGAAACACTCCAAGCTCTACCAACGTTTTGCTTTATTAAGAACTCATCTCTTCTAGCTCCACCCAATGTCCACTTTAAGCTCCACCTACTGTCTACTTTATCAGAAAATACTCTCTTGTAGCTCCACCTACTGTCTATCAGAAACTCCTCTTTTGTAGCTCCACCCACTCTCCACTTTATCAGAAGCCCTATCGACACACTTCAAACATAATGCACACATATTATTATAAATATTTTATACTTAAGCTTTTTAATGTGTATGAAAATAAAACATCTTTAAATCTGTGGCAGGTTGGAGGAGGAGATGTTACAGAGGTCTGTTACTCTTCCCTAAACCTCCAACGTGGACAGAAACGGCTGAAGAAGAGCAGAGCTGCATTCTCTGATTTTAGTACATATTCTGAGGTTAAAACTGAAAGAATGTAAAGCTGCAGAGAGAGGATTGCGCTCTGGGAGCAAAATCATGATATATATACTCAGTGGCCACTTCATTAGGTACACAAGCCTTGTGTCAACACTCACTGTCCATTTGAGCTCCACTGACCAGAGAGGTGCACTTTACAGACTGTAGTCCATCTGTTCCTCTGTGTACTTTGTCCTGTTCTTCAGTGCTCAGGACCCCCACAGAGCTGGTGGATCATTCTCAGTGACACTGATGTGGTGGTGGTGTATTAGAGCTGCTGGAGATAAACACTGTGTCCACTCACTGTCCACTTTATTAGACACAGTGCAGCTGCAGTTTGTGTCTCTGGTCCTTCATTGGTCGTCACACTGTTGGCTGGATCGTTTTGGTTGCTGCACTACGTGCGATGGACTACAGTCTGTAACTGTACAACTGAAAATGACAATGAATGGAGATACAAGGTATGTGTATCTAATAAATTGGCCAATTTTATTTTATTAGCCAGTATTGACTATTATTGGATACATTTCATTTAGTTTTTCTACATTGCTTTTACTAATATTGTCAATAAACTGATGTATTCTGATGTTTACTGAGTTTTTGTGCTTCATTCAAAGATCTTCAGAGATATTAACATGAACATGATTTAGATCCTTAGGACGTAAGACAAGGTCTCAATAGTTATAATAAGACAAGGTCTCAATGATGGAAAGATGATCCAGTAGGTGTTTCAGCACCATGGACAGTGAAAGCAGTTAACCAGCTCTCAAAGGTGAGTGAGAGAGACTGGTGTACACACGTCTCAGAAGTAAGGAAACACCCTTAGAAATGGTCTCACAGTCGGTGGTCCAATTTTAGAGACTGTGGGGGAACCTTGAGAGGCCATCTTGGATTCAGTTTCAGATGGTGATGCATTAAACCAGTAGAAACTTTGGTCACATCAACGACTAAACCAAAAATCCAACCATAAGGGCTACAGTCTACTTCTGTCCAGTCTAATCCTCATCACAGTCCTGAGGAAAAACTTGTGGTTAACAACAAAGAGCTCATGTTCTAGTCTAGTGTTGTGTACTAACTCAGGACCAGTCCTAATGTGCTGAAGACTGATAGTGGGGCTCACTTCCAGGTCTAATCAAGTGAAGACCAAGAAGACTTCATGCCAAAGTCAGAGGAGATGCTCCAGAAAAAAAATCTGCATTGTTTCAGGACCCAGGCTGGCTTACATCCGAGATGTTCAGCATGGAGAAGAACCTTCCACAGAGGATGAGGTCAGAAACATTGATGAGATGTAGGCCTTCTACTTAGTGACCTCTGAACCTTTTGGTCTTGAGTGGTCAGTGGTCAGTCTGATGCCACACCCAATGTCAAGCCAGCCACTAGTCCTATCCCACTAGTCCTTGGAATTCCCAACCTGTTGTCAAATGACCAGCCTAATGCTAGGAATCCTGACTTGCTGGCCAAAATGCTGATCTAGACCTAAAGAAGCCATTTCTCTTTCAGGCCTCTCCAAGGTTTGTTTCTGCCCTTTATGCACTTATGACCTTGTGAAGTTTCTTCACCTGAACCATTATCACTGACTGGCACAAAATCCCAACATAAAATCAGACATGTTCCCTAATCCAAACCATAAAATGACATCAGAAGCCTAAACCTCACAGAGTTGTCTGATCACTGACTTCAGCTCCCCTCCCCCTCCAAAGTCTAAGACCAGCAAGCATCAGTCAGCACTACAACAGGAAGCCCACACTAAGACCCTGCAGCTCAGACCACATCAAACCATTACACACTGACTGATCTCACATCTGATCTGGGCTGTGTACAGACAAGTTTCAGACCTGATTAAAGAGCTGAAACTGACCCAGGATCAGGTTTAAACATTCACACGCTGGTGCAGAAACTGAAACCCTGCAGCTCATTTCACCAAACACAGAAGAGACTCTTACACTGACTGTAGTGTAGCAGGTATACAAATGTGACTTTATTGTTTCTATACTATACAGCACTGTTGTTAGTCTAAGACCAAATCTCTCTGAGCTGAGGAAGAAAATTAAACTGATGAAGCTCAAATGAAAGTGTAGCATCTTCTCTACCCCCCCAAACAATAAACATTAAATAAATACAAACTGCTTCTTGTCTAACTAGACTAAGACACATTGCCAGACAAAGAACTAATGTGGTGTTGGTCAGTTCATGGTACTGAGTGATATTTAGCTGCAGAATTTCACATTTTTCAGCAGGTTTATAATATTTTAGCAGCAGTTTTTAGTGCAGTGTGCAAATGTGCAGTGATATTTAGTCCCTGAGAGTAAGACTAAGTAAGTTTATATTGAGGTGTCTGACAGCCTGAGGGATGAAACTGTTAAAAATCTAGCAGTGAGAGTCTGCTAGTAGTAGTATTACTAATAACAGTAATAATAATATTATTACTAATAGATAATAATAGAAACATCTATTAGAAGGGAGCAGGGTGAAGAGATCATGTGATGGATACAATGGGTCCTCCACAATGCTGAGGGCTTTTCAGATGCAGTGCTTGTTGTAAATGTCCATGAGAGATGGGAGAGAAACATTCACGATCTTCTCAGTCATCCTCACTATATGCTGAAGAGTCTTGCAGTTAGATACAGGTGCAATTCCCAAATCATACAGTAATGTAGGTGCTCAGGATGGACTCTGATTCCTTTGTAGAAGGTGGTGAGGATGAGGGGTAGCGGATGAGCTTTCCTCAGTCTTAGATAGATGCTAAAGTATAGATGCAGATGGGATTTCTTACTTATAAAGGTGGTGTTGTGGGACCAGGTGAAGTTCTGAAAGTTCTTGGCTGAAAACCAAGGAAATCAGTCTCCATGGAGGAGCCATCAATGTTCAGTGGAGAGTAGTCTCTTTGTGTTCTTCCAAAGTAAATAACTGTCTCTTTAGTTTTATCAACATTCAGAGACATTTTATTGACATTGCACCAGTCCATTAATTGTTCCACCTCCTGTCTGTAATCGGACTTATTATTTGCACTAATGAGACCCACAACAGTCTTGATGATGCGATTTGAGTTGTGCATTGTTGCACAGTAATGTGAACAGCAATGTATAGAGAATGCAGCCCTGAATAGCTTCAGTGCTCAGTGTAGGGATGCTGGAGATGATTGAACTGATTTGCACTGACTGAGGTCTCCCAGTCAAGAAGTCCAGAATCCAGTTGCAGAGAGATGTTCAGTCCCAGTGAGCTCAGCTTTCTGATCAGGTGCTGAGGAATGATGGTGTTGAATGCTGAGCTGAAATCTATGAACAGCATTCTAACATTTGTCCTTCTTGTCCAGGTGAGTGAGTGCCAGGTGGAGAGTGGTGGCTATGGTGTCGTCTGTAGGCTGGTTGGGACAGCAGGGTCTTGATGTACCTCATGATGAGCCTCTTGAAGCACTTCTTTACAATAGGTGTGAGTGCAATGGAACGGCAGTTATTAAGACAAGACACTGATGACTTCTTTAGCACAGGTATGGTGGTCGTCACCATGAATCACATTTGAATGACAGCTGCTCAGAGAGATGTTGAAGATGTCTGACTGCTGGTCTGTACATCCTCTGAGCACTCTGCCAGCAATGCTGTCTGGTCCTGCAGTCTTTTGTGGGTCCTCATATCCTCACATTTTCCTCACATCCACTGTGGTTAGACAAAGCACCTGGTCATTGGGAGGAGGTTCTGTTTTCTTTGGCACCACATCTTTCTGTGACTTGAACAAAGTGTAGAAGTTGTTAAGCACATTTGGAATGGAGGCATCACTGTCAAAGGCAGGTGTAGAAGTCCTGTCATTGGTGACCACCTGCATGCCTTGTCACATGTACTGTTTTTCATCACTGTTCTGGAAGTGACTGGAAATGCTTTGACTGTGTGTGCAATTCACTTCTCTGATGGCCTGGGACAGTTTGGCACTTGCTGTACTCAGGTCAGTCTTGTCACCTGATTTGAAGGCAGATTCTCAGGCTTTCAGCAGTGCTTGCACCTCTGCATTCATGTGAGGATTACCATTGACCTCCCACTGTGCTGTAGGGTACTCAGCAGTGCCAAATGATCTGAGCATTGGCCTGTGGTTGTCATCTACAATATTCAGCACTACTAATGAACTGGATGTTGTCCTTTCATTGTACTCTGGGGGATACTCAGTGATGCATTTGAGGTGGTCTTTGGCCTCTGGTTGTCCTTTAGGGCCTGTAAGCTGGTCATTTGCCTTTCATCTTTAGTAGCACTCGAGAGTCATAAAATCGGGTGTCATCCTCTTGGGTGCTTAATGATGCATTGTGCTAGGTCTTAGACTCTCATTGCTCATATTGGTTCTGATTGGACATTTCATCTACTGGAGGTGGCTGCAGTTTGTCAGTAAAAGTCAGGAAAAGACACGGAATTATAAAATTCCCAATAAAAACATCTGCTTCAATGTTGGTTAACATTTGTCTTAAAATTTGAAATGCCTTACTTATTCTGATGGAGTGATAGTCATAGAAACACACAACCTCATGCCTGAGGCCTCGCCTGCAGACATAAACAGGAAAACCACAGTGAGGCCCTCAGATCACATCGACTCTACTAATGACAACTAACAATGAGTCTCCTTCACTCTGATACTGTATTATAATCAGTAACTGACCTACAATCAGAACCTAAAATGGTCAAACATTCAGTTTCTTACATCTGTGAAGTGAGACCCTCCTGAACTTGACTTTACATGTGTTAAGTTAAACATGTTCAGTCTCAGTGTTTTGATCTTCAATGTTTTATTGGTCTTCTCTTGACTGTGTGAACCCAGAGTCAAAGAAATGCTGATAAGGAACAAATCGCTTAATCACACCTCTAAGTCAAAGACCACAGTTTTACTAACGGTCCAATCAGGAAGTTTGTGACTTCTTTACACGTCTCTCATTGGTGAGTTCTCATCAAGATGAGATCACTCTGAGACATAAACAAGAGCAGAGCTTTTTCACTGATGTAGACCAATCAGATATCACCACTCCATCATTTTTAAAGACCCTTCCCGTCACTGACCTGCAGTTGTCTGTAATAGTCTCTGTGGTATGTAGAAAACAATATGTATGAATGTCGATGAACCGAATGACCTCCAGGACAGTTCTACCAGTGATACTCCAGCATTGCACAGTGAACTGTTCCTGCTGAGCTTCCAGATCCTTCATCTGGCCAGTCTCCAAATACTCCATCATCCCAGGCTCTGGGAATGCTGAGCTTCTAACCAATCCAAGTATCAAGACCCTTCAACTACCAAGCCTCCAGAAAATCTGGCCACCAATTATCAGCCACTCTGTGCACTCTGGATTTAAGATGATTGCCTGCATTTTCTCCACAACTTCTGATTGAACCTCCAGACCCCCCATTTCCTGATCATCTAGAATCCCCAATTGCTGAGCCTCTAGAACTTCTGGTTACTCAAGACCTGGTGGACTTGTTCTCATATGTACTGGTTCCACATTACTGTACTATACTTCTACTCTGATATTCCCCAGCCATGGGCCTCAGTCTACCAGTATAAGTTGATGAAATGTCCAGTGATTGTAAGTATAATGTGGGTAGTCTTCACTGTTTACCAGAAATATAAAGGAGTGAACATCTTTCCTCTCAACACTGACAGCATATTATTGACACAAAGTTCACTTGTGCTTAAACAGGAAAACCACAGCAAGGCTCAATATGCATCAATCCAGTGCACTTTAACATCTTTAGTGACTGATCTCACATCAGACCTCTGACCAAAAATGACTTTTAGGCTTATTGTTTTTAATCAAACTTTTAATTTACAATACAACAGTTAGAAAAAAAATGCCCAGTCTATGCACTGGTCCATTAACATTGCTTCTGACACCAGACTATCTATGCTATATTGGTCAATATCACATGAAGCTATACTGGTCAAAATCACATGCCTGGAATCAACTTCTGCTTGTAGTAAACCTTAGAAACTGTTTCTTGTTGTCTCGAAAGGAACAAAGTTGTTGACCAAAGTGCCCTTGTATTTCAGGTATTTTGTTGTCCAGGACCTCAGAACAAGAAGTGGAGGTGAGAGTCAGACGAGGGGATGACATCACAATCTACTGTGACCTTACTTGGAAGACTGGACTTAGTAAAGTTTGGTTTAGAAACTGCTCACATGAACATCAACCTCGTCTCATCATAAAGGAAGAAGATCTGAATAAAGGAGCTTTTCCACGTTATTCTTTTGTGTGGAATCGATCCAGAAAAACTTTTGATCTGCTGATGAACAACGTCACTGAGGCAGACCTGGGTCTGTACTACTGTGCTCTACATGAGAAAACAGTTTCTAAAGATAAAACTGATGCTTCTGTTTTATTGCAAGATACTTACTATTATGGACGAAGAATCACTCAACTTTCTCTCCAGGGTAAGTCTGATCTTTCTGATCTTTCTGAATGAACTTGTAGGCTATAACAACTCAAGAACCTGTTGTGGATCTCAGTCTGTACCTCAACACTTTCACTTTCTTTCTTGACCTTTAAGACTTGATCGTTCCTTCTGCTGATATCCTGAACCCTCCAGCCCTCCTGTATCAGACTGCAGTAGTTTTAAAATTTGGTGGTATTTATAGTGGTATGAAAAAGTTTGGGCACCCCTGTTAATTTTCATGATTTTCCTTTATAAATCATTGGTTGTTCGGATCAGCAATTTCAGTTAAATATGTCATATAGCAGATGAACACAGTGATGTTTGAGAAGTGAAATGAAGTTTATAGGATTTACAGAAAGTGAGCAATAATTATTTAACCAAAACTAGGCAGGTGCATACATTTGAGCACCCTTGTCATTTTATTGATTTGAATACCTTTAGCACTAATTATTGGAACACAAAATTTGTTTTGTAATCTCATTGACCCTTGACCTAAATACACAAGTGAATCCAAATATGAGAAAGAGTTAAGGTGGCCAATTTTTTTTCTCCTCTTTGCATCTTCTCTGAAGAGTGGCAACATGGGAGCATCAAAACAACTCTCAGATTACCTGAAAACAAATATTGGTTTAGGAGAAGGATAAAAAAAGCTATCTCAGAGATTTCAGCTGTCAGTTTCCACTGTGAGGAGCATAGAGAGGGAATTGACAACCACAGGCACAGTTCTAGTTAAGGCCTGAAGGGGCAGGCCAAGAAAAATCTGATAGGCAGAGGTGAAGGATGGTGAGAACAGTCAGTCAACCCACAGACCAGCTCCAAAGACCTACAAAATCATCTTATAGCAGATGGTGTCAATGTGCATCGTTCAACTATTCAGAGCACTTTGCACAAGGAGAGGCTGCACACACGCCACAAACAGAGTCGCTTGAGGTTTGCTAAAGTTATTTGCACATAACAAGGGGTGGAAAAAGTACATAGCATTCCAAGACAAACATGTGGTACCCACAGTCAAATTTGATGGCGGTTCCATCATGCTGTGGGGCTGTGTGGCCAATGCAGGTACTGGGAATCTTGTTAAAGCTGAAGGTCACACAGATTCCAGTCAATATCAGCAGATTCTTCAGAAAAATGACCAAGAATCAGTGACAAAGTTGAAGTTGTGCTGGGGCTGGATACTTCAACAAGACAACGACCCTAAATGCTGCTCAAAATCTACTAAGACGTTCATGCAGAGGAACAAGTACAATGTTCTAGAATGACCATCTCAGTCTTCAGACCTGAATATTATTGAAAATCTGTGGTGTGATTTAAAGCAGACTGTCCATGCTCAGAAACCATCAAACCTTCAGCTAGAATCTACACTCTCATTGAAAGCTATAGGAAGCATTTAGAGGCTGTTATTTCTGCAAAAGTAGGATCCACTAAATAATTATGTAATTTTTCTTTTGGGTGCCCACATTTATGCACCTGCCTAGTTTTGTTTAAATAATTATTGCACACTTTCTGTAAATCCTCTACACTTTATTTCACTTCTCAAATATCACTGTGTTTGTCTGCTATGTGATATATTTAACTGAAATTACTGATCTGAACAACCAATAGATTTATTAAGGAAAATCATGAAAATGATCAGGGGTGCCCAAACTTTTTTGAATTTGCATTTTGCACTATTGGATCTTAAGAATGTTCTAAGTCGAGCTTCACAACAGTAAAAGAAGAAATTGGTGCAAGAGACAAAAAGTTTTAAGCAGGTAATTTATTGAAAACAACAATTGAACTGAAATAGGCTGTTCATCAGCTGATCAGAAGTTTAAGACCACAGCTAAAAAAATCCCCTGAAAACCCAGAAATCAAAGTGTCAAAAAAAGGACTCAGTGATGAGTAGCTCCACCGTTCTTGTTGATCACTTTGTTTAGGCAGCTTGATGCCAGTGTTTTCAGGAGGCTGTGGGAACGTTGCTCCAAGTGTTGAAGATGGCTTCATGAAGGGCCTCCACTGTCTCGAACTGATGTCCATTTTTGTAAACTTCCCTTGCCATCCATCCCCAAAATGTTCTCAGTCAGATTTAGATCAGGGGAACACGCAGGATGGTCCAAAAGAGTGATGTTATTCTCCTGGAAGAAGTCCTTTGTCAGTGTGAACAGTCCTTTGTCAGTGTGAACTGCAGGACTGTCCTGTTGATAAACCCAGTCATTACCACACAGACGAGGGTCCTCAGTTATGAGTGATGCCCGCTGCAACATCTCCACACAGCCAGCTGCTGTTTGACGCTCCTGCACAACCTGAAGCTCTACTGTTCCACTGAAGGAAAAAGCACCCAAATCATGATGCCCCCCCACTGTGCCATGTAGAAAACATCTCAGGTTGTATCTCCTCATCATGCCAGTAACGTTGGAACCAAGGTTAAACTTTCTCATCAGAGAAAACAACTTTCTTCACCTTTCAGTGTCCCGTGTTTGGTGTCCCTTACAAAGTCCAAACAGGCAGTTTTGTGGACTTTGAAGATGTTTTTTGTTTCTGAAGCCCTTCCCTCACAGATGCCGTCTGATGGTTACTGAGCTGCACTCAGCACCAGTAATGGTCTTAATTTGGGTAGAGGATCGTCAAGTGTCTTGACGGACAGCCAATCGGATCCTGCGGCTCAGCGCTGGTGAGTTTTTTTGGGTCTATCACCTGACTTTTTTGTTCCATAACCATCAGGATCATTAAAAAATGCAAATTGACTGTCTTACTGTGTCCAACCTCAGCAGTGATGGCACGTTGTGAGAGGACTTGCTTATGTAGCTCAACAGTCCTACCACCTTCAGTCAGTGAGCTTTTTTACTTTTGCCATCAGGAGGTGATGACAGTGTAAACACTTGACAGAACATGACACTGAATCCAAATTTTTGTAAAGGCTCTAGTCTTAAACTTTTGATCAGCTGAAAAAATCATGTTTGAGTGAAAATGCAGTTTTCAAAAAACGGGTTGCTTAAAACTTTTTATCTCTTGTGCTGATTTCTTCTTTAGCATCGTGAAGCTCCACTTAGAACCTTCTTAAGATCAAACAGTGCAAAATGCAAATTTTTTAACTGGTCTTAAGATTGTGATCAGGAGTGTAGTGCACCTCTCTCTTATTCAGACGTGACTGTCCATTGTGCTGATGTCAATCAGACCACCTCCACACCTCCTGTATCAGACTGTAGTGAGTGCTGGAAGCTGCTGGCCAGTCTGTGTCCTGTATGTGTCCTCTTGTCCTCACTCCTCTCCTCCACCTGTGTGTACTGTATCTGCAGAAGGAGAACAGAAGGTAGGCTCTTCTCTAACCTTCTATTTCTATGATAACTTTACCAAAAATCTCTTGCAACTGCCAGTTTTATCAGAAACACGTCTCTTCTAGCTCCACCCACTGACCACTTTATCAGAAA
>BRDA01051588.1:2500-14629 GCA_036984385.1 Crenuchus spilurus
CCCAGAACTACACTTCCCAGAACCCCTAGTGCTACTTACTGCCCATGTGACATT
This sequence comes from Crenuchus spilurus, assembly GCA_036984385.1. Taxonomy (NCBI): domain Eukaryota; kingdom Metazoa; phylum Chordata; class Actinopteri; order Characiformes; family Crenuchidae; genus Crenuchus; species Crenuchus spilurus. The sequence continues at coordinate 2,555 of BRDA01051588.1, forward strand.
TCCAGCCAGCTGTCCCCATTCAGACTCTGATTCACAGGACTACTTAAGCCAAGCCTTTTGTTGCTTGGTATTGTTGTGTTGGCAACTTAGCCCTCTGTCGTCTGCCTTTCCGGGGTTCTGTATCCATTTGTCTTTGCTTGTTCATCCTCTTGACCTTTGTCCTAGTATCCTTAGCCTGTGAATTCCGTGTGCTGAGACCTCATTCGGACCTCAGTGTTAGCCTAGCCTAGCCTGAGACTGAGACTTTAGACTTTCAGGCTGTGCTGAAGTTTATCGGGATGTGTTTTCTGTGTTATTTCCAGAGGATGAGAGATGCTGGAACCACTGGAGCTGAACAACAAAGATGCTAACTAGACCCACTGACAGCCATACTGACATCCAATGGTTTTCTGCTTAATTTACATGAAATCTGTGTAATTACGTGTAATTTGCTGGAGTTTGTTAGGCTGGGGGTAAAACACACATCTTGTTCTTTCCTCTCTTTCTCTCTCAGTTGTAAATATGCAGCCCTGTGGATGTAATTTTGCTCTCTCACAATATTTAGGTTTCTTTACTTTTATGTATCTGTAATGCATAAATGCATAAAAGTAAATTTTTTAATCTTTTTTACATTTTAAACTTTGACTCCGTGTCATCTTTTCACCTTTTGAGTTTCTCATATAAGTTCAAACTGTACTTTAGTCATATTGGATTAAAACCAACAATGTAATTTTACAAATGCACACACAAAGCTAGTCCCTGTAGAGAAGTACTGCCAACAGAATAGGTAAGCATGAACCTATTGGTGCCATGTCTAATGCCAGGTGTGGGCTATAAAATGTTAAAACCCTCAGGATTGAGCTGTGGACCAATGTTCTTTACTCTTTCCAGTACTTTTAGGATGAGTTGGATGAGGTATGGTGGTGATCATCCAACATCCTGACTCACATGTTTGTGGTTGAACACAATCAAATCCTCACAGCAATGCTCCAAAATATAGTAGTAGGCCTTCCCTAGAAAGTAGAGCCATTTACTGCTTTCCTAAATAAGGAACAGCTATTTTTATTCATTTATTTTTATATTTTTCCCCATTTAAACTTACATTATACATTTTTGTATGTACGCCTCTTTTCCTACTTCTGTCCATACATCACCGCTGTGCAATCCACAACTTTGGAGGAAAGCGCAGGATCGCCAGTTCTGATGGCTCGCCCCACTCTTCACTTCTAACCCTAACCGCACTGTTTTACATGTAGTCACTGAATAATTTATCATCATTTATAATCACCAGAGAGACGTGAAGAAGAAACAGGAGCTGGAAAAAATGCAACATACAGAAGGAAAAAACAGACACATCATCTATGTACGAGTGCACTATACAGATTATGTAGCCTGGTAGTGAACTATTAAGGTGCACAATCGGAGCTTAAAGGTCATGTTATATGTTTAAAGGCACATTTGATGCCATATGTATCATGTGTGCCTGTTGGTCAACACATTATTTTATGACGTAATCTGTAAACTCAAAGTTTAAGAGCTTACAGCAATAAAACAACTGTTGGCAAAGTACAAAGGCTGTAGATCCCAGCCTAAATGAGTTTCCACATGATGTCACAGGTTTAAGATTTCCTCTCTAAAGCCATCGTAAGTCATCATGTCAAACCCACCTCTCATTTACACAGAAAATGGTAGGGAATGTGGAATATACAGCTAAGCTTTTTTGGCCAGTGGCCCCTTTAATCTTGTGCCACTCTGGTTTTTCCACATGTGGGAAAGCAAACAGTGAAGATTTGCCAAGTATGTTAAATGAGATGTGTATGTGACGCTATAGGCAGTGCCCTTTCATATATATCTGGAGTTTACTGTAGAATAGTCATTCTTTCCTATTGTCATCTCTTTCTACGTCTTGTATTACAGTCTTTACTTTTTTGATGTGGCTTCTTCAGTAACACAGATAATGTCTAAGACTTTTCTACTGACGTATTAGTATGTACGGGTCTCCACCATCCACCTATGTACACTAGCCATTTCTTTACCCCGAGTTTAATGTCTCATTGACTCTGAAATGAGAGTTAAAAAAGAACGAATTTCACAAATCTGCTGCAGAACGTCACATAAATGTTGGCTCTTGTAGGTTTGCTTTGCTTTTCACTTCATCCCAAATCAGCTGGATGGGGTTTAAGTCTGGAGACTGTGCTCCACTCCATGTTTTCAAGCTGACCATCTTGTTGTTTTTTCCTGAGGCAGTTCTAGCTTGGACTGATGTTTGGGGTCATTATCTTGCTGTACCACTGACCCACTAGGCGCATAGCAGAAACATTCTAAAACTGTTCACTGGTACCACAAACTCCAAATTAAATTAAGCTGCAGCTCAAATTGAAACAATCCTGGAAGCTTCTTTTGGTGATGCGGAGTACACTTGCATCTCTAATTCTACCTCAATTTTCTCCCCAATGTGTTTGGTAGCCAATTGACCCGCCCATTCGTTGACTCTCCCTATCACTTGTAATGTCTCTGACTCTAAGAGGTGCAGACTAACACAGGCTTCCTCCGATGCATGTGAAGTCAAGCTCCGCCTCTTTTTAAACTGCTGCCGATACATCGATGCAGGCCAGCCAACACGCTCGGAGGAAAGCGCAGGATCCCCAGTTCTGATGAACTGCCTGGCAGAAGCCTGAGCCAGCCTACATTACTTAGTAGCGCTGGGGAGAGAGTGCCATCTTATTCACCTTGCCAATTTTGCTCTCTCAGGCCACAGCTGAGAGACTGTGCTCCACTCCATGTTTTCAAGCTGACCATCTTGTTGTTTTGTCCTGAGGTAGTTCTGGCAGAGCTTGGACTTACATTTTGGGTCATTATCTTTCTGTAGGATAAACCCCTGACCAACAAGCTGCGTACCAGATACGTTCTAAAGCTGTTCTAAAACTTTGGACCAGTAGTCATACAAAGCACAAAGTGCATGTTTTGACTTGTTTATGAACCAATATACTCGACATAGCACAAACATATCAAGTCTTATTGAGTCGTAAGGTGAATTTCATCAATTATGTTGGCGCTTGATCAAGAAATGCCTTTTATAATGGCTTCCAAAGGCAGTTTCTCTTTCAGCTCATCACTGCAAACATAGTTAATATGCATAGACATAGAAGTGTTGTTTTCATCTTGACTGAATTACTAAACAGGATGTATGGGGGGATTTATATCTGCTCTAGTGAAACACACTAGTCCATTTCAGTCTAGTATTTCGCTTTACATGTTATCTTTCCTGTCTTGTTCTGTAAAATGTGTGTTTGGGTGTGTGTTGTTGCACAAAATCCTCACAATGGGAAACATGGAATGTCACTCTGAAACACTGTACACTCCCTGGATAACCAATAGTCTATATGCAGTTATAGCTTGTAATACTATTTATAGCAGACATTGTCCCAAAGCAGTTAAATAGAAATCCAGGTTCCAAGCTCCTAATGAGCACTGCCTAGGGCGCAGAGCTGGTCCGGACCTCCCAGGGGCCCTAAGCCAAATTCTGCTAAGGGGCCCTCCTACCTGATCTCTGTGAGCCAAATGGAACAACTTCACCTGACACCCCACTGCTATTCTCCCGTCCTTAAAACAGAAGTTGCTCTAAGAATAAACTAATGAATACAAAATGAGGTCTAAACAAGCTATTTTTTGTGAAGAAACAACATATCAATGATCAACATTCATTGAATTATATATAAACAAACAATATTTATTGAACAAAACGTATGTTTTATTTCTGTTCAGCTGTGTACTGGACATGGTCCTGGGCTTAAACTGGCCGATAATCCAGCATCTCCGCTACTCACAAGTTCAACCCTAGTGCCTGAAATTTGTACGATACTGTTATCGGCTCCTTCAGACCTATTCAAACTGTCTCCCCCACATTTCCTGTTTTTTGCAAACATAGCTGACTCTTTATATTACTGTCTGAATACTTTGTGGTTATCATTGTCTAGGCATTTCAATTGCCCAGCATGCACAGCTAAGAAAAATCAACTTCCATTCAATTAATTTTTTAGTCAGTGTTAGTCAATTACTTTACATCTCAAGTCCAGTTGTAAGGACTTTAAGGACTACACAGGCGTTGCCTTGTTTTAAAATTATATGGGGGTGTAATCACCACTTATATCCATATATTTTAAGGATGCACCAAAATATATATATATATTTTGTAATAATTTATTTGTAGGTTTTTGCCCATTTTTATCCCCTTCCCGGTGTAGTGGTACCCAATTAGCCCATCCCCTCTGTTAGGCCTCTCCCCATCACTTTACAATGTCCCTGACTCTAGGAGGGTGCAGGCAAGCACAAGCCTCCTCCGCTGCGTGTGATGCAGCCACCGCTTCTTTTTCAAACCACCACTGATACACCGTCACTGGAGAGCCTAACGCGCTCGGAGGAAGGCACACAGGGTCCCCAGCTCTGATTGGACCAATCAGTAGATGCCTGAGCCAGCAGACATTGCAACGTGAAAGTGATGGAGAGTGAGAGCGCCATCTACCTGCCCAGAGAGAGCACTGCCAATTTTTGCTTTTTTGGGCCTCGGCTGTTGATGGCAAACTCAAAATATTTTTTTAAAAATAGTTCTTCACAGGTTTGACATCATTAGGTTTGACTGCTGAGGAAAAGCTAAATTCTGAATTCTGTAAAATTAGTGTTCAATATTAAACTAACTTTACCGCAGTGATGTTACACTCTGGTTCATGTTTACATCCAGGAACTAGAAAAAGGTAACAGTGTGATTACAAACATCATTTTTCAGTTTTTCACATTCCTCTCTCTCTCTCACCACTGCTGCCTGATTTAAGGCGGAATGGACAGTTAGAATAAGAAGTTAACTTCAGCTTTTAGAGATACAGATCCAGTCTATGAAAACAACCTCACTGCAACATAGCATAACAAAAGCACAACTTGGCCAAAGCAAAGACACAATATGTGGATTGATATTTACTCCAGGTACCCAAATGTAGGTTATTTTTTCTGTAGTACATCAACATTAACCCTCTGGAGTTGGCTCTCCTGCCAGTAGCATATTAACGAAATTCCGCAAAAACACATAACTATTTTGATATTATTCTGACAGGAGCTTAAATAAGCAGAGACATGTTTGTGAGAGTGAGTCAGACACCTGCACTCTATTTTTCTGCCAAATGATGCAATCTGTCATTCATACCATAATGACATGGTAATTCCAGACATACCATTGGTTGGATTACTGGCCCTGGAATGTGTAGGATGTCAACCAAACTAAGACCTCTCATCTGAATGTTTCACACCTATGTCATAAATATTCAGTGTAGGGTTAGTGACTGAGTGTAAACAGAGTGTCGCCTCACATTCATTAAGCTTTAGAAATAAAACCACATACAATGTCTAAAAACTGTAAAAAAAAAAAAAACAAACAAACATATTCCGTTTATGAATGGGAGTTAGCCTACATGGTAACAGCATTTATAACTAATGATTAATTGACTAATTAACTCTCTGGAGGTGGTGCTCCCACTGCGGCATATTAAGGAAATTCTGCAAAAACACTTATATAACTGCAATATTTTATCCTAGAAACAAAACATATCCAGACACCTTAAAGATTCTACTTTTTAAATATATATAGCTTGAATCGAATTATATTTTTATATTTACATCTGAGAGGAGCTTAAATAAGCAGAGACACATTATCCAGAGTGAGTCAGACAGTTGGGGATGATGCGACCTGTCCTTCATATTATAATGACATGGTAATTCCAAACATTCCATTGGTGGATTACTGGCAATGGAATATGAACCTGAACCAAGACCTGACTGTTCACACCTATCTCATAAATATTCAATCTAGGAACCACTGAATGAGTAAAACAGAGTGTCGCCTCACATTAGTTAAGCTTTAGAAATAAAAGCACATACAATGTCTAAAAACTGTAATGAGTTTATTCATTTCTGAGCTCAAAAGTCTTGACTAGAAATATTTAGAGTGGTTTTTAACAACATATCAGCACATCTGAAAACAGAGCAGATTTAATCAGAATATAGATTTATGACACTCTTACTGTTTTGACACTGTTGTTGCTGAGCTTGTGCTGAACAGAAGCCTGTGTAACACTTTGGAAAAAAATAATTTTAGATGGGTGTAATTTGTGAAAAAGTCAAGGCCTTTCAGACTACATCAGAGTGTCTGAAATACCATCAGACTGCAGGTGATTCAAATCTGGGCTGCATCCTGAGGTAACAGCAGGTCTTCTAAAGCACATAGAGATTGTGGCCTACAAGCCAAAAAGTGGATTCAAGACCCAAAGCCCCATGTAATCAGTAACGCAGTCACTGAACTGGAGCCTGTCCACTGAACTTTCACACCAGTTCCCACAATAAGAATAGAGCTCCATGAAGATCAGAAGCTTTTGCAGCTGCTCTCCGGTGAAAGTCTGCAAAGGTGAATTTAAAAAGTATCAGAGTGTGAACTGAAGCGCTGCCAAGACAGCAGGGGTTCTGACTGCCACCTGAGACTGCACAGAGAGGAAGAGAATCAGAGAGACCCCCACTGAGTCAGTGCATTAGTATGGACAAGATCTCAGTACCTCCAGCATCTGCTGCCCACTGACTCACTGCATTCAACTGGATTCAGATTGTCCTGAGGACAGACAGTGAGAGTTGTGCTTGAGGTATAGACGGGTATTTTACAAGAACTGCAGTTCACATAACTCCTTATGGACACCACAGTCATAGCAGCAAAAAAAACTTATAGTAACACAGACATTTTGAGCATATAACTGTGGTGTTAAAACCATGAGGAGTTAAAATGTGAACAACTGAGGGTGAAGAGCATTTGGGTAGGCTTACTGGTATTAGATGACTGATTGGAATGGGATCTGAATATATAGATTTAGAAGAGAAAATGGGGTGTTTAAATGCAAAAAAAGCAATTATGGAGGTATGTTCTTATATTTACTACTATTAATTAAAATAATGCTAACAATAATATCTGTGATTGGACACTTTAGATTTTAGACTGGTGTCAGGTTGTATAGGGTGCTTTATGTCAGACATCGGGCTGGAGATTTTTGGGGACCTGGCAACCTCGCTGTTGATTAGCGCACGTATGCTGCCCACTGTGGATGTAAATACACCCTTTAGTGAGTAATCCTCCAAAGTGCGATAAAACGTAAATTATTTCATTATAACAAACAATTAAACACTACTTTAATAAACTGGTAAAGCGCAAACGTTTTCACCTTTCACCAAAAACGACTCTTGATTAAATTCGCGTTGTAAAACTTTATCCGGAAATGACGTGCTTATGTGCGCGCGTAGTGCAAATCGGGTTTCCTGTTCAGATCGGGTAGTGACAACAACACTTCCTTCACTCATTTTCTATACCTTTTAAAATGGAGGAAGAAACAAAATCTCCTTGGACAGATATTTATTGAAACGCCCTGCAAATGAAAGTGAGGAAAGGGTGGCGAAAAAAGGCAAAAGTCAGTGAAGGAAAAAGAAGATAAAGATCGTCTGATCTTCAAGGTAAATACACTTAATAAAACCACTTTATTTCTTTATATTTTTATACTCTCTTTTAGGTATTCATATTTTTATACAGTATATGTTATTTATACACCCAGCGATAGACTGTTGCCCTGTCCTGCGCTTAGTTGGGATAGTGTAATGCCCTGCCCTGCACCCAGTGAGGGGGGACTAACTGTGACCCTGATAAGCATTAAGCGGGTGGGATAATGAATGGATGGATGTTATTTATAAAGTAAAGTTTTCTTATCTAAAAACATGCAACACAAAAATGGGTGTGGTTTTTTGGTGGCTGGAACAGATTAATAGCATTTCAGTTCATTTTAATGGGGAAATGTAATTTCATCCATCCATCCATCATCCCTCCCGCTTAATATCTGAGCAAATTGAGTTGCGAGCTCAGTCACTGAACAAATTAACCTCGTAAGTCAAGGTTCCACTGTATAGATTTATGACACTCTTACTGTTTTGACACTGTTGTTGCTGCATTTGTGCTGAACTAAAGCCTGTGTAACACTTTGGAAAAATCATTGTAGATGGGTGTACTTTGTAAAACGTCAGAGCATGTCAGACTTTCAGACAGATGTCAAAAAACATCTCTTTGGTGTACAACCTTCCATTCACACAAGTTTACCCTTCACTAGGTCTTTGCCTTTATTTATATATATATATATATATATATATATATATATATATATATATATATATATATATATACATATCTGCTACAACAGCCGGATCTGCTGCAGAGTGGGAGAGGAACTCAGATGGGAGCTGTGGTCTCCTGTAGCTGCTATTCTCAGAGGTGCACTAGTAATTATCCACCCATGACTTCTGGGCACGCCTAGTCTCCACCCAAACCCAACCAAGGCTAAAAGCAGAATGTCCTAAACCCCAATGGCACTGTCATCAGCTCAGAGGCTCTGTTGTAATTCTCTGTTGTAATGTTCTATTGTTTGCTATGTATACTATGTTGTGTACATAAACGTTGAATTAACTTTAATACTTTTTTTCACATTTCTACTTAAGGAAGAACAACCCGACTGAGGAATTTGGGTTACTGTTGATTACACAAATGAGAAATCCACTGCTATTCAGAATTGTTCACATCACTGATGTTAGAATATATAGTTTAAGAAAATTTGTAATGAAATGGCAAGAAATAAGCAAATATATTTATGAAAGTTGGCTCTGATTTCTAAAATCATAGCAGAAACAGGTCCTTGTAAGGCAAAATACTAGAAATAGTCACACTGTCGTTAATAATTAATGTTATTAATTAACCATCATTGTTCAGCATCATAAATAACACTGAAGAGTCATATTTTGCTTCATTGAGCATTTAATGTAAATAATTCCTATGAGAACTTTCTCTGCAGTGCAGTTACCCATCAAAACACTCTGACATTGTTTACATGTCAAGATCTGAATTATGTACATTTTGAAAACATGAAAATCCCCTCTAACATCAAGTTATAGAGTATGAAGATGTGAATGTTCTGATTTTGTCATAAACCTGCCACCAACGACAGCATCATTTCATTTTTATCATCCAAGTTGAAAGCCTTGTCTTTCAATGTGATTGAATGATGTCATGAAATGTGAGATTTTGTATTGAGAGCTGGCATGAGGTGTCTTGCTCCTCCACTCCGTATGGAAATGGTCAGTTTTAGCTTTCTTACACAGGCAGAACACGTTTACAAGTCAGCGATCGCTGAGACGGCCAATCACACGTTAGCAAGAAACGGCAGAGCCAATCGAATGAGCTTGTGGGCGGTCTAAAGTGAAACAGGATTTTCAGATTGAGCGGCTTGGAATCCCGCTGGGTCCTAGTGCTCGACCAGTCTCCCTGTATGTCAATCAAGTGAGGTGTTTTATAGCGAGGATGGATGATAGGCTGATGTCTATTTTTTTAAATGCCATGTGATCTACCCACAATACCTTTGTGATCGACTGGTAGATCGTGATCGACGTATTGTGCACCCCTGTTCTAAGTGTTGATGAATGTAAACCTGAGAGGTCCAGACTAAGGTTTGTGAAGCCACCTGCTGCCCAAGACGTCTTCATTGTGCATAACAACTAAAAAGCATTTGTCTTCATAATTTACCCAGCATCCAGCGATCAGCCATAACATTAAAACCACCTTCTTGTATCTACACTCATTGTCCAGTTTATCAGCTCCACTGACCATACAGATGCACTTTGTAGTTGTACTAATACAGACTGTAGCCCATCTGTGTCTCATTGTTAGCCTCCTTTCTCCCTGTTCTTCACTGATCAGTGCAGGGATTATTTGGATGGTGGCTCATTCTCAGCAGTGACACTGACATGTTGGTGTGTGTGGATTTTAAATACTGTGTCCACTCGCTGTCCACTCTTTAAGACACACTGACCTTGTAGATGTAAAGTCCGAGGCAGTAGCTCATCTGTTGCACGGTTTGTTTTAGTCATCCTTGAGTCAATCCTCAGTGGTCACAGGATGCTCTTGGCTGAATAGTTTGGTTGGTGGGATGGGCGGATGTTCTCTGTCCAGAATTGACACTGAGATGTCTAAAAACTTCAGCAGTTCTTCTGTATCTGATCCACTTGTACCAATAAATGACCCTGGAGAACCCTGTGTCCTTCCTAATGTATACACCTGCACAGTGAAAGTACTTTAAGGTTTGCAGAGGGTGAAGCACTACTTTAAGTTTATATAATAATACTTTTATTAGCACTTCAAGAGCGTCTGTGCTCTGCAGTGAGTGTTTTGTCAGTTCCATTAGGATTCAGCATTCTGAAGGGCTGAGTGGCCTTTCAGACTGTCCCTCTCCAGCATAGTGCTACGATTAGCTCATTAGAACATGCTGATGGTGTAGCATGCTAAACATTTTAGATGCTTTGGTCTAAAAAGCGCCACAATTAACAAAGTAGTGCTATTACGTTCAACAGTGAACAGCTCTATCAGTGTTACACTAACATATGAACGCAAACTGTATAAAACTTCTAATATTTGCAATGTTACCTTAACAAGGCAACAATGAGGCAACAAGCTGTGTCGTTTGGATGTTCCATCTTTGCTAACAGCTGAAACGGAAAGTAATTTAGCCTCGTTATCTCCCATTTTGAAAATAAAGTTACAAAAAACTATTACGTGCACCAGGATATAAACTGGTAAAAGTGAATGTTTTGGTTGTATTTTTAGAATTACTCAATTAACCCTCTGGAGTCTGAGAAAAAACACTCTAAACATTTCTAGTCAAGACTTTTGAGCTCAGAACTGAATAAACAGGTGTTGGCTACACACGGCTCATTACAGCTTTTAGAAATTTTATGTGCTTTTATTTCTAAAGCTTAACTAATGTGAGGCGACACTCCGTTTTACTCATTCAGTGGTTCCTAGATTGAATATTTATGAGATAGGTGTGAACAGTCAGGTCTTGGTTCAGGTTCACATACCATGGCCGGTAATCCACCAATGGAATGTCTGGAATTACCATGTCATTATAATATGAAGGACAGATCGCATCATCCACAGCTGTCTGACTCGCTCTGAGTAATGTGTCTCTGCTTATTTAAGCTCCTCTCAGATGTAAATATAAAAATATATTTCGATTCAAGCTATATATATTTAAAAAGTAGAATCTTTAAGGTGTCTGGATATGTTTTGTTTCTAGGATAAAATATTGCAGTTATATAAGTGTTTTTGCCGAATTTCCTTAATATGCCGCAGTGGGAGCACCACCTCCAGAGAGTTAATTAGTCAATTAATCAGTAGTTATCAATGCTGTTAGCATGTAGGCTAACTCCCATTCATAAACGGAATATGTATATGAATATGTATGAACTTGTAACACAGCACAAGTAGCCCAATCTCCTCCACAGACACAAGAGGCAAGTTAAGAATACCTATAATCACAGAGTTAAAAGCTCCTTTAATTAACACGCTCTGATATATATTGATCGTGCCTCTGAGTACTGGACTGTCCATGGCCTGGATCACTGCCAAATCAATGTCCATCTCCCACAGTATAATGGATGGTGCTAGGAGATGATTGGGCAGTGGACCATGCAGCTGTGCCTTTGAACTATTCTGAGGCCAAGTGTGATGTCTGTGATGGATTACCACAAGAGAAATGCTATCGACATGTGGAGGAGGCATAGGGAAATGAAGACAGACACTTTTTTTCTTTCCAGAACATTTATACATATTTATCTATATATCAATCTTATTACAAGTGCACAGCAAGAGGGACAGGGTGGTCTGTCATCTCAGACTGATCATTATATTACATTACCAGATTTCGTACCCAATAAAACCCCCACAGCTTTTGCCCCGAATCACACTAGTACATTAACATGGCTAATGTACTGTTGCTTTAGTTGCATTGACATACAGTGGTGCTTGAAAGTTTGCGAACCCTTTAGAATTTTCTATATTTCTGCATAAATATGACCTAAAACATCATCAGATGTTCACACAAGTCTTAGACCCAAATATTAGACTTGCTCATTTATTTATTGAGGAAAATGATCCAATATGACATATTTGTGAGAGACAAAAGTATGTGAACCTTTGCTTTC